>APFE031350258.1:100519-111695 GCA_000404065.3 Pinus taeda
AGATGATTCACATAACAAACTTACAAGTACAAAGAGGAACACACCATCAATACATGTAACCACAGGAATCCCAAAAAGAACTGCAAAACCCTAGTCTTTCTTCCTTTTCCAAAATGCAGAGATACAATGAGTAATACAATAGAAGCTTTCTCCCTCAAGAGTCCAACCATGAAAATGACTAAGAAAGTACATAATATAGGCAAGCTAACATCTTTCCCTACCTCTAGGGGTCAAGCTCACTATCCTAGGAGCTGTTTCAACCAATTCCAAACTGAGCACTAAAATCTAGGCAGTCAAAACAACTTGCCTCTATAAGCTAGGAAACCAATTCATTCATTAAATTTTTGCCTTTTTCATAAATGAATCTTCTAGAAGAGATAAATAAGTGTCAAAGTATCATAAAATTACATCATTTACATCAAGGAGGATCAAAATCCACTCCAAAAAGTCAAACCTAGTCAAAACTGCGTTTTGCTGAGCTGTAGGTGCATTTCTGTGAAAATACCCTGATGCGTAGCGCCCTGAATCTCAACGCGTAGCGCACCTTTGGGCCTACTTGTGAGGCACTTCCTGGAGTCCAAATTAGGCAAAAGTGGGCTTGTTGGAAAGGTTTGGATGTCTACTTTCCAGCCCAAGTGGAATTTTTCAATTGGGTGGCCATTTGCCCCTCCAAAATTGCAATCTCCCAAGACTGCTTCCTGTGTGTCCAAAAAGTGGCAGAAGGTCATTTTTTGCTTGTTTTTTGACCTTTTGGGGGCTCAAATCTCCATGAAATTTCTTGGCCATGACTGAGAAACTGTATTTTGTCCTGAAAAATCCAAAAATGCAAACTTTTCCTGAAATGGACCTCCCCAACGAAAGGGTAGCGCCCGGCGCACTACGCGTTGGGGACAAAAACCTGTTTTTGACAAAAATTTTCAAAAATGACCAAAATTGCTCCAAATTGTCTAAATTTTGAGCTGGGGGTGTATCATTGAGTGCCATGCTCCCTCAAGGTAGCATCAGCCAAAATCTGAAGTGGATCGGGCCTTTTCTTCTTTTTTTGTGCCTTGGCCAATCGTCTCTTGAGATCCTTCATTTTTGCCTTGCACATGTGCATGCGGGCCCAATAATGGTTTTTCATGTGGCGGAGCATATCTTTGTCTCTATTGGATTTCGTCAACAACCTCTCCAAGTGAGTGTTCACCCGAATAAGCATGGATTCTCGATCTATGGGTGTCAAATCACTGGGTCTCCTACGGGCCAATTCCCGGTCTTCACGAATCTTCCGCTGCTCATAAAGCTCGCGCTTATCCTCCAACTGTTTGTTGCGCTGCTCTAAATAGTTAATCACCCATTTTTCCATCTGCAATTTCTTGTGCAGCGACTCATTCTCGGTCCTTTGCTCTCGGATGATCTCCTTAAGCTTCGAGCTAGGAGAACGGGTGTCAAGATCAATGATGTCAATATCTAGATCACCTGACAATCCTTCCTCAATCATGGGCTTCTTGCCCCTCTCTGATACCTGTGCTACTGTCAGAAACGAGGCCCCTTCCACCTGGTGTGGAGATAACACTCGCAGTGCTGATGAAGAAGGCGAGACCCCTTCCACTTGGTGTGGAGAAAATACTCGCCGAGCTGATGCAAATAAGGCCCTGTGGCCTCTTTGATATGTGACCAATGGAGGGGAACTGACATGTCTGGGCTCAGGGATGTCATACTGCTGTGAAGGTCCTCCCTCCCCATGAACAACCTCAGGGGGTGGTGGCACTGTGAAGAAATCTCGAGAGATGAAATCCTCCCATGGAATACCCTGCTGGGCCAACTGATGCATGACCACAATCTTGATCAAAGCATAATGGTAGATGCTCCTGCGTTGTTGTGCTGGGCTCTTTCTCTGCACCAAGGGCACCATCCTCTCAATATTCCGACACATGAAGAAAGGAATGTTCATCATCCGTACCCGTGTGAAATGCATCAACAAGCGGATATGATACGAATACAAACGTGAAAATCTGCCCTCACAGGTGAAATAGCGAATGATGAGCCTCATCAAGGGCGCATATTCATCCCTCAAGAATCTGAAAGGAAACACACCAGTTAGGTGCCTCATATATACAGGTTTAATGTAGGGCTCATACTGGAATCTATCCAACAGCTGGCGCTTGTTCCACTCTTCTCCAACATTGGGTATCCCTGTTGCTTGAGCAACAATCTCAGGTGACAACGTAAAATCCACCCCTGCAAGATTCACATGCCCGCTGTGCAAATGCAAAACAAACAAGCGGACCAATTCCCTATGGTGCTGAATTTGGGAAATTCTCTCGCAATATCCATAGCATGATTGATGACGGAAACATGTGACTGCAAGTGGACAAGCTTGCAAATAGGCCAAAGAGGTGGGCTCCTGTCTCACATGCTGACCCCCCTTACCACCCCTGTGAGGCCTCCTTGGCACCTCAACCTCTGGTGTTGACTCACGGTCATCACTTTGCTCATAGTCTGTTTTGGTTTCTGACATGGTTTCAAGAGAAAAATGGCTGAAATGTATTGCTGCTTCTGCTCAAATGACCTGCTGTTTTGACTGTTTGAATGCTGCTCCAAGGGGACAAAAAACACAAGGGAGATGTTAGGGAGGGGGACTTTGAGGGGACTTAGGGAAAATATATATAAAAAGGGAATTTAGGGAAGGAATTATGGCACATACATCATCACATCATCATAATTTGCAGGGGTTTGATAGGAGGTAGGGTTTAGGGAGATTTTATTGAATTTTAGGGATAGGTAGGGTTTTAGGGCTTTTGATTTTTTTTTGTTAGGGAGATTAGGTGAAAATGACAAGGGAGGGGATAATGGGAATGTGGGGAAATGAGGGAGTGAAAAAGGACAACCTTGGGCAGCAAATGTAAAACCATAGCTCACATGCATTTGAATTTTTTTTTTAAACATAATACATATGAATTTTCCATTTCACCTTGATGGCATTTGACACATTTTCACACTCATGTTATCTTTACAAAGCAAGAACTTCAATGATTTGAGGCCTACCTGAAGAAATTGAAGAGGAAGAAGTCGATTTGTGGCTCACTGGCAAGTTTCTGAAGGTGGAAACCCAACGCGTAGCGCGCGGGCTCTGGAGCGTAGCGCGCACCCAACGCGTAGCGCCCGACCAATTTTGCACTGCAGAGACTGCCCTGACGCGTAGCGCGCGCCCAACGCGTAGTGCGCAGGCCCTGATGCGTAGCGCGCAGGTGCAGTCACCAAATTCGCCCAGTTTCACACTAAATCGCCTTTCAAACTTGCTCTTGGAGTCTTGGAGGCAAAAGAATTACAAAATTAGGAGAGAGGGGCTTTTATACACTTGATTTAAATTTATTTCCCCTCAAACCCACTTTATAATGTTTATACAATGACACTCTTTAAAACTAATTGCTGCTGACTTGTGGTTTTTTTTTTGTCATGAAATTGGTTGAAATGATGATTTTTCTTGAAAGATTTTGCAGGGATAGCTTCTGAGGAGTCTTGGAAAAGGAGATCAAGGCCGCATGCCGACTTCTGGAGAATTTGAGTTTTTTACAAATTTTTACAAAAATGAGAAAATGACCTTGCCTTCAAAAACAGAGTTTTTGAACTCAAGGTAAAAATTAGCTATACAATATGAAATCATCTAAAGTGATGCTTTGATGGACATCCCTCTGGCCTGCTGGGCATTTATTGACCTCATAAGACATGACCTCAAAAGACAAAATTGGACTAAACCCTAGACCTAGGACCTTGATTTCAAGACAAGACCAATGGCCCTGTAAGGAATTTATTGATTGAAACAAACTTAATCCAGCAGTGCCAAGAGGGGAATAAAAGACACAAGCTCCTCCATCAGGGTTATGGCATGCCTAATGGAATGCAATAAGATGACACTGATGAGACACCTACTTATGCAAATGGAAAGAGCTTTGATCGCTGATGGAGGGCTACTAGACCGACTCTAACACAGGGTAGGAGAATGCCAACTCTGATACCATGTTAAATACACACATGGCAACAATAGAATATTAAAGATAAGTAGGAGAGTACATCTATTATTTTGACAATGATATACATTTATAGTACATTCGTGTGACCGTTGGGTTCCACATCCCAAGGTCTCTTGGACTTCCTTAGTCTATTTGGCTTCCATACCAACCCTTAAAGGATTAGGCATCCAACATGATAGATCTAGATCTAGTCAAATAATAAAATATTATTAGACCAATCAAGATCTAAATGTTAGGATTATTTTATTATATTTGAGAGAGGAAAAGATTATTGAAATGGTCAATGATATTTATTTAGTGAACTAACCCAAAAAATAATGGTTTATTAAGTTAATAAAGAAAAAATGTTAAAGTAATTAACAAATAAAACATGATTTATTAATTACTTTAAGGAGATATGTTCAAAGTGATTTAGAAATAGTTATTAAATAATGATTTAATAATTATTCCATAGGAGAAATGTGTAATGATTAAGGAATACTAAATAAATAATGATTTATTTAATTATTATTGGAAGATATAGTCAAAAGGGTTAGAAATAATTAGTAAATAATGATTTAATAATTATTTTAAGGGATAGAAGTTAAATGATTAAGGAAAAATAAATAAATAATGATTTGTTTATTATTTCTATGGTTGAACGAAAATATTTTTAATTATTGTCACTCAATGGGTAAATATGAAAATAACATGAAATTAATTGAATAAATTTCTGGGTTATTTTCAAGTGGATAAACAAAAAGAATTTATGAAAAATGGTTCTCTAAATTATTTCGTAGGGTGAAAATGGGTTTTTAGGTGTAAAACCCATACTACATGGTATATTTCGATCATTGTGGTGGAAAATGTCAAGTGACAATTTTTTAGGTGACAACAACTTCCTCTTTTCCAATAATTTTCACTTTTATTACTGACAAAGGTAACTTCATATCCACAGGTTCATGCAAAAAAGACTCCACATCTTCCCTATAAGCTTCTAATTCTAAATTTAATTTTGCAATTCTAGTAGACCTCTATGATTCAACATCTCTTACCTTTTCCTTGATACCAAGTTTAGATGACTTTAGTACTAGAATTATTCTTGCTAATTTATCTTTAGAGGCACTTGGTCCTAGACCTCATTTTCTATTTCAATGTCAGGACCATCTAGGGGAAAGAAATATTCAATGTTCTTATCAAAACCATTTTTCACAACATTATCCTCATCCTTTACCAATTCAAATATAGAACTAGGGCTCCTAGCTCAGGCTCTTCTTTAGAGTCGGAATATGGTAAATGAAACAAAGTTTGACTAACTTCATTACATACCTAAGATACCTTTTTTAACAAATTTGATTCCCTTTCTGAACTTGTTGAGGTTGTCGCCTGTTCATTTATTCCCTCCTGGCTTGCAGATTGTCTAAGTGACGAACACATGTGGGGATGATGAGGTACACTCTTAATGACCACCACCTCATCTAAATGTCCCTCAGAGAGATATTTCTTTTCTGAATTCAACTCCTCAGGGTTAACCGTAGGAGAAATGTACTTCAAAACCTTTTTACCCCTCCCTGCCTTCTTCTGCATGAGCACCTTCTTTTGTTTTTTCTTACAGCCTTTTCCTCTGGTCTTCTTCTACTCTACAATTAGCACTTCCTCCTCTTCAAACAAATATTGTTTTCCTACTTCCTCTTCTTTTTCAAACAAGGGGCAAATCTAGAGTTTATTCATGGAGGGTTTTACTCTTTTTAGAAATAGGGGTTTCTCTTGCTGTTCTAGAGCCCTGATCATTTTCTCCACACAACATGTCGTCACATGAACACTCATCTTCTGAAAACCATTTCCTCTTAGACACATATAATTTTTCTTTCAAGGGAGATGACAAGAAATTCTGTCAGTATCCATTCCAAAATAAAAATTCTTCCTACATCTTACCTTGCTTCTACAATTATGTTTTTACTAAAAAAATTATCAGGCTATAGTGAAACTCACTATTGTCAGGGTGAGCTTGAACATTTTTGGCCATTTTGGTCAAACTCTTTAACAAGTAAGAGGAAAGGTTCATTTTCTGCTTATATTTTAAACAAATTGGAAATTTGAGATGGTACCATAAAGTGACAATATATTTACCTTCACAAGTGTTGTATTTCTAAACCAAATATAGAGTCCCGTGCCACTCATTCTTCACCCATTGCCATGTTATTCCCTTGCTCCAGTTCAGGCTTGGTTTCTCAGGGATTAGGAATTGGTCACAACCAAACTCCTTGATTATGCCTTTGAACCAACAGTCACCTCCATGCATAAGGCTTGTACACTGTGAAATTTATTCCTCTAATATGAATAGCTCTAGTTGGTTGAAATTAGCCAACCTCCCATCGAACTTCTCCATGAAGGCTCTTGTCACTCTAAACTTATATCCCTACAACTTTCGACAAAACTTGAAGTATTTAGGACCCTTAGGAAATTTATCAAAAAATTAAGAACTAATAGGTTCAAAGCGCAACATTAGAGGTTTTGGTGCCATACTGTCCTCTGTGGGAAAGAATTAGAAACCTCAATGTCGGTATGGTCGAGGGGAACAAAAAGGTAAATGAGGAAATTCAAATGGAAAGTTTCTATCGTGGAAGAGGATTGCGTTGAAAGGGAAAACTCAAATCATTAGATTGCATGGGGAAACTGTGCATGATCCATCGTGATGGGATAGGGTGATGACATAATAAATCACAATCTTGAGTATGGAAATATGTCCCCGATTAGCGAATACTTGCCTCATTAAGTCATGCATCATAGTAAAAACACCTTACCATGATTACCTTAAGTGTGTAGGGAGTCTTGCTTACCGACATGTTTTTAGTGGGAGGTTCGTGCCTTGATAACCATTGCCACAAACTTTGAGATTTCATCCACTTCTTCGACGATTATGAGAAAAATCCACCTCTACCATATAATTTTGGCTCATCGTTACTAGGAAGTATGGAATTCTTCATCCAGTAATTGCTATCTCCTAAAAAAGAAAGTTCTGGACTTGATGACTTTGAATATTAACTTAGCACTACATTGGAATTTATCTCGTGGCTTTGCTTCTATCTTTTATTCTAGTGGTCATTAGTAAGTTATATAAGATAAAATGTTGTTGTGGGTAGAGGATTTGGTCACAATTCTCACCACGAATTCCGGTAACTGCCATGACTAGTCCCAAATATGGTAATTTTCATCTCGAACAAAACCACAAGTCTTCTCTTGTTCCAACACTTTAGGTCCAACATCCCATCATGCAGATGAAGGGGTTAAGGATGAGCACATGGGAGAATCTTTGGATTACCAACCATTGATGTATGTTGTTAACGAATGTGAGGCTATCTACCTTTAATGTCAATGGAATCAAGGATTCCTTAGTACATCTTGAAAGGTATGAATAAATGCGTTGAAGTTGAGTCACCTGCAAGATACGATAATCAAGAGACATTAATGTATTCCCACTGATTTTTGGCAAGAGAACTTGCCATTGATGCATGCAAGCCTCAAGATACTGTAATAATCCCTAGTTCCCCTCCCTATATAATGTGCTCTAGTTGATGGGGGAAGAATTGTTAGAAGGAGGGCCTTAAGAAATCCCTATCAACTAACATGAGACAAATAAGGAAATTTGGAAGATTCATGATTAGAAAATAAAAGAAAATGACAACAATATATTAACAACCTAATCATGCCACAAGGTGGTTTTCATAATTAAGCCCAAAAAATTCTTATTTATTTATTTATTATTATTATTATTTAATTAGCAAAAAGAGAAGAATTAAGAAACAACAACAGGAAGAGAATCTCCCTGTTCCATGACTTCCATCACATTGTCCTTGCAATTTTTTGCTGCAAACTCCTCCTTAGACATCAAATTCCAGTAGAATTTCAGCCTATGTCCATTAACAAGAAAATCAATATGTTGTTCATCAATGGTTTTTATTTGAATTGACACATTTTTTACAAAGAGTGTCCACTTCATATGGCTCCAACCAGTGGATCATGAATTTTCCTCTAAAGTCCTTATATCTAGAATAAAAAAGGAGAACCGAGTCTCCTTATTGGAATTTCTTCTGCCGAATTAATTTATCATGCCACTTCTTCCTATGCTCCTGTACCAGGATTGTCTACTCGACTGCATCCTACCTAATTTCATCAAGTTGATTCAATTGTAACAATATCTATTCTCGTGCTTTGCTTAAATCTAGTCCCAACTGAGCAACTCTCTAGAATGTATGATTTTGAAACTCGATCGAGAGCAAGACCCGTTTCTCAGAGACTAGATCATATGTTGTACATCTGGTAGTACTACTCCACGTTGTTATGTACGCCAATAGAGCTTCAATTAGTTTATCCAACCAATCTTTATGGTTTATCTGAATAATCTTAGTAATAATGGCCTCCAACACTTTATTTGTGGACTCTAATTGCTCTTTCTCCTAAGGGTGATATGATGTTAAATTTTGGTGCCCAATCTAATACTGTTCCATAATATCTTGTTGACGCTACGATCAACACCCTCCAAAATTTGCTTACACTTGAATTTTGGAGCCTAATGATGATCTTGCGATTTGTCGTTCCATGGTTTGCTGATGCTTTGTTAAGTATTTAAGATTCTTCTTAGATTGTAAATGTTAAAGTCACTTACTCACACATGTTTATCCTTTGATGAATTCTCAAGCACACCTATCTTCTGCAAGCGTAAGACAGGTATTGCGCATTTCTTGAAAGTAAGGCTTGCACAGTCTCTAGAAATATAGCTCGCACAATGATCAATTACAATGCTTGTGAAGATTGTGTAGTCCATAAGGACAATGCACTACGCAACCTATGCTGACAGTCATTGTGCCACATCTCACAAGAATACCTCTCTCACTTTGGTTGCAATTGTACTTATATTTCGGTGAGTTTTCCCAATTGTCGCTTCTGCGCACCTTTGTTTTCATAAGTGTCGCTTTCATGTTCTTTATTGTAATTTTTGCTTGTTCTCACTTTAACAAGTGGTGTTTTCATGTTACCCTTGCTTTGGAATGTGTCACTTTCAATTTCTTTAGTTTTTTCAAGTGTTGTTTTCATGTTTTTTTATTGTCGCAAGTGTCACTTCTAACTATTTTCACTCTTGTATGTGTCACAGCTTTGCACATCACTAGAGGTAGCTCTAGCATAATTTTATACATTAGATGGTCCTAGATATCATAATAGTATGATCTAGACACATTCCTACATCTTAGCACATATTTTTGTAGTCGAACCCTGTGTCGCAACTTGTATTCTAAGTGTCACAATGTGACATTTCAATTGTTGCACTTAAGAATAAGTGTAACTTTGCTATCATTTCAAGGTGTGATTTATTATCATGAGTACTATGAATTCCCTTGGCTTGTATTGATGGCTTTCATGTGTGTTATTTGTGTTTGATTCTTGTTCAAATGTCTTTTTTCTCTCATACTCCACTGATCCCACACTTAGCCATTCTGGAGTTCTTCTTGGTCTTCCTACCTGGTGCAAGTTATGAAACCTTCAATCCTTTACCAAGTGATGAGCACAACCTATACATGAGCCTCACTTATGCAATATTTTCCTCCTATACTTTTGAATTGAGGCTTGCTTAAGGTCATCTCCTATGACTGCATATTGAGAACCTTCAAAGCATAATCACCTAACCCTTGCTGCTTGTAATGATTCTTTGCAATGAGCATTGATCATTTCTTCCTTGCATAGCACATGGAGCACTTATTTTGACAAAAAGGACCTCATGCACCCCCTTGAAAACTAAAAATATGCTATACAAAGGCCTTCTCCCTTTCACAATGCAGTGAACACTCCCTGGGCAAAGTGACTTGACATCTGCTGCTTGTCTCAGCCACCTGCGCAATATTCCTCCCCAATGAGCCTCTCTGAGTGGATTTCTAATTTATAGTGGAAAATAAGTCCATGTATGAGCCACTGTATCCCTCAACTTCACTATCATAGGAGCCTTCCCCTCAAGCACTGTGCATGTCACAATTGCGGTGCCTAGTCTTGCCTTCTCTGCTAATTGTAACCCTTCACTGCACCATGCCTTGTTTTAATTTCCTCCCTAGTGCATGTTGCAATTCTAGTGGATAGTGCAACATCTCTTAGATCACTATTGAAGAGAATTGCACAATACACTGGGCCTGCCCTTCCTTCACAGTGCGTTGTGAAATCTTAGTCAGCAAGCCATTAACCCCTATCTAGTAGACTTACCCACTACGTAGAAACTTATTCTATCTCTCCTGCATTGTGTGATTTTCAGTTCTAGTCCACAGTGAGACCTTCCCATAGTCATTGTGAAGCTCAAATGTGCTATCACTGTCTCCTTATCCCTTGAGCTTTGAGCACTGTGCAGTTTCAGTCAATAGGCTCATCAAACTTGTCTCTTGCACTTGCTCACTACGCTGGACCATGAAGAGCCCTTCCTCATAGTGCATGGAATAGTTCTAGTGAGAAGTGACACCTTCCTCAGGCATTGTTATCCTCAATAGTGCAATCCTCAACAATACATTCCTTCTTAGCCTTTTCATAGGCCCATCATAAGCAACTTCTTCCATGAAAAAAGTAGGGATAAAATAGATGATTTCTGGACTGATATTGCCTTATCATAAAATTCATTGGTAGGTGTACCTCCTCAACAGGGTAAGATGATTCTCAAGTAATATGTTAAGGAGAAGAAATAAAGAAGCACCTGCAAAGAAGAAGCACACAAAAGAACCATTGTGAAGACATGAAGAGATCCTAGACCATGACAGAATGAAGACATTTCATGATGACTAAGAATGTCCCAATATTGATCCAAGACCCTTTAGAGGGTGAAGATGAAGTACATATTAGATATATCATTAATAATTCAAGACACAAAAACAAGGAGAGAAGCTTGGCATTTCCACATCATCATGTAGTTCCATGTCATCAATGCCAAGTCATGGCTTGTACAAGTGTCATCACAATGTCATATGTGTCAATGTGTCTTTGTTAGGTCCCTATAATACTAGTGATGCCCCATTACTATTGTATTTGTATCCCTTATTAATATTGTTGTGCCCCTATTGTCCCCATATTGTTATTACTGTACCCCATAGAATCCCTCTATTGTTATTTTTGTGCCTTTATATTATTATTGTTAGGTCGGCTTGGTTATATTGTGA
>APFE031350258.1:120329-144386 GCA_000404065.3 Pinus taeda
AGTCAACCAAGGTGAAAACAGTGTTTTGCTGGCCGAACTGGTGAAAACAGGCAAATTTCCCTGAGTGGTCGCGCCCCTGACTTTGACTGGTCGCGCGCATTGGCAGCTCTGTTTGAGGGCCTTCTCGGTGTCCAAATTAGGTGCAAGATAGCTCATTGGAAAGGTACGTGAGTCTAATTTCCAACCCCACTGGAATTTATGAATTTGGAGTTGATTTGCCCCCTCAAAAGTCATTTCTCCCAAGGCAGCTTTCTGCAAATCAAAAAAGGGGCAGAAAGTCAAAATTTGCATGTATTTTGAGCTTTTGGGAGCCCAAATCTTCATAAAATTTGAAACCCATCCATAGGCAAGTGTATTTTTGCATGACAATTCCAAAAATGTAGAGTTTTCCTCGTTCTGAGCTGTCCCCATGACTGGTCGCGCGCGGGGTGAGACCACTCAAATGGCCAAAACCTGTAAAATTCTCAAAAATGCCAAAAATGCCTCAAAACTCTCAAAATTTCTTGGGCTTGCTGCTAGGAGGAGGCTAATGAGTATCATGGTGAGTGAGAGAATCCTCAGTCAAGATGCGGAGTGGGTTGGTCTTCTTCTTCTGTTTTTGTGCTTTGGCCAACCACCTTGGATCCCGCGATTGTAATTTTGAAATTTCTCTAAAACCATGACACCTGTGTAAAAAGTGAAGGAGGTTTTTCTTCTTTGGCATGTTATGGACAAAAACCTCTCTCAGTTTCCCAAAATTCATCTCTGACGGCTCTGAAACATCATTTGAGTGAAACTTGCCCTGATGTGTGAAACAAGGAATTTGGTCGAAATGAAGCGAAATGAAGGGGATAGGGGGCTTCTAAATTCTTGGGGAAATTTTTGGGAGTGGGGAGGGATGTTAGGAAGCAGGGGAAAGTGGAATCTCAGAGATTGAGTGAGGGGAAGGGGTCCAACAGGGCAAATCACAGGCCAAACTTAGAAAATTGCCAGGTTGTAGCTAGAAACTAGGTTTTGTGCAAAAATGAGGATTTTGGGGAATCTGAGTGTTGGGAAGTGTATGATATGGTACTTTAAGGATAGGGGAAGGTGTATGAACATCAGGAAACAAGTTTTGCCATTGATTTGACCATCCAAGAGAAATTGCCTTCAAAACCCTAGAGAGGGAAATGAACTTGCCAAGGCACAACTGAAGCATGAACAATATGTAAAATGACTCATTAGACACTGACATGATAATGAAAAACCTATGAATGATGATAGACTCAGCTAAATGATGACATAGCCCGCCATTTGGACAACTTTAGAAGGAGTGAAAGCAAACCCTAGACCTAATGCCTAGTGACCAAATTTTGCTTGAAAACTCTTTGAAATGACAAAATTTGACCTTGACACTTCAAAATAACTTTGTAAGAGCATGTTTGATCACTGGAGGAAGGATGGAAAGACTGACACTAACACCACCATGCATACATGGTTGAGGATGTAGCCATGCGCCCTCCCCATTAGCATCATAACTACTTAATGCATCAAGCTAATGGGATTGCGCGAACAAGCATGGACATGAAGCAGATTCGTTTTGAGAGTGTACATATTTTATTGTTGGTGGGATAAAGTGACCTAACTTGGTTATGATGCAAGCTCATTCCTGAGACACTATAAATGTTATGACAGATATTGGGTAGAGATTTGTCATTTCAATGCTATGCATGTAGGGAGTTTCGACCTCCCATGAATTTCTTCCATCATTTGTAGAAGTGGTGATTTATTCTTAGTAGATGTAGATTTTTACATGTGAGAGTTGTAAGTTCAAGGTATAGGAAACTAAAAGCATGAGCATTATTGACGTTTATGGGTTGGAGAACATTATGGATGTTTATGGAGGCGATTTCCTATTTTACATGGTAATTTCCTTTATTATTTGTCGTTTCCTTATTTTTTGGTCCTCTTCTACTATGAGCCCCCTAGGATTTACTATACTTGTTTCACCCTCTCCTAATGAGATCTTGATTAGAGAGTCTCTCCTATGGCTTGTTACTACCCACTTAATTGGTTTAACCGCTCTATCTTGGCTTCTCCTCCTTGGCTTGTCTCCTCTACATTTTCCTTGACATTGATCCCTTGTTGTTGGTATCCTTGTCACCGGTCTCTCCCTTTCTCAACCCTCCTTGGCCAACTCTTATATTGCCTCCCTCCTTAGGCATCACTTCTCTTTGTATGGGATTTACGTTTCCTTTTAGGTACCAACCCTTGACGCCTCATCAACAGGCCAAGGGCCAATGAGGGGCTACTTACTTTAAGGAGCAAGGGGATCCTAAGCTTAACATGTTACAAATTAATTAACGAAACAATGAAACACATAAACATATTGCAGAAACACAAACACATAAACGCATAAAACAAGAGAGACACAGATATAAGTGGTTCACCCAATTTGGGTTACATCCACAGAGAAATAGCCAGTCCTTCCTTTTATATTATCCAACAAAAGGAAGAGATACAACCTACAACAGATCCACTGTAATTTCCTATTTGCTCTTACTTAGTCTCCTCTCTCTTTTTTCGCTCAGAATAATAATACACAACCATAATACAATTCCCTCATGTAAACTGAAGGTTGCCTTCTAGGGAAAAAAACCCTAAGTTAACATAACTTCTACCGTTAAATCATCTGCCTAACGAACGTCCTAGATTGGCTACAAAATTATAATATTTTACAAGGAAAATTTTCATCTATTTTAACTTCGGGGGTGCTACCCCTGAACCCCCTACTAGGGGGTTGCTCATAAAATCGTCGTCACCCCCCTTTACGGCAATCATACACGTGGCGTTGTCGCCCCGTTAAGAACAGGGATCAAATGCAGCTGAAACAAAAAAACCTCTAAACAATCAAGAAGATAATCAGGCTCCACACCCAACACAACAAATAACTTCCATTTGAGCACAAATATACATGGCTAACACTTTTGAGGCTATTCGAGAGGAAATTACATAGGTGGAAAGAGACATAGTTGGGGAAAGTGCTTGTTTGATAGACTCTAAAGTGCTTGGGGAAATCGTTTATTCGGTGCCTAATACTTGGCATACTAGCAGTCTCTATAGTGAGTAAATGTATATTGTTGACATCTATTAACATTTCAAGCTCCTGCTAGGTGGGGTCTTGTTGGATCAAAATGAGGTTGGGAAGGGAATCCTTCTTATGTTGGACGAGTGACAATTGTCAATGAAGAACTTGTATAGGCAACTAAGTCATATTGGATATTATATAGTCCTTCCCCCAGATCTTAAATTCTCTCGTGGCAGCAACAAGGAACCCATTGCAATGGATGCTTCAAATTCCTCCAAATCCAAATGATGATTCCTCGTCATTTTGATTTTTTTATGTTACTTTTATCATTTTTTATCTCCAAGTTGGTTATTAAATCAATCTTCTTAGCCAAGCAGTGCAATATTTTTGTTTTCTTATAAAATTAAAAAAACAGTTTGTTTGGATCATGAAACATTTATGGTTTTGCCATCTATTTGATTTCCCAAGTGGTAGACCAGGGAAAACCATAAATTGTTTTGATATGTCTTCCTAAATCTTAATATAACTTTACTTTATAAAAAGAATAGGTCCTTCGATCCTTGAATTAGGGTAGTGGAAACCCAAATTCGATCCAAGAAATGAATAGATGTATATGCAACCAGTGTGGATAAAATTTCCTATCCTATCATCAAAATTATGGGATGTGGAAGTTTTGAAAGCAATAATATTGGGATTGGAAGTTTCATTGATCTTGAGGTAGACTTCCACTCAAAACTTGATAATAATAATAAAAAAATTGATAAAATCACTATTATAAATTGATATACATGAAGTTTTACTAGAGAAAATTGAAATTAGGGATTCCAGGAAATTTACCCAAATCCTTCATTACTAGATACTTCATGTGTGGAAGGATTATTCAAAGCTAGCTAAAAAAATTGGTTTGAAAGGAGAAATTTAAGGGTTCAAAAGGAAGTTCAAAGGAAGAGGATAACGAAGATGAAGGTAATAGGAAAGGGAAAGCAAAAGATTGGTAACAATAAAATAACTAAAAAAAGATAAAGAAAATAGTCAAAGGCAACTATAAAAAAGAGAAGACAAGCTTGGAGGATGCAGGAGCTTTCCTAACATCATCATTTTGGACTCTGAAGAAAGGTATAGCATATAACTCTCTTAACCTTATCCCTTTGTCAGTATTGAAAATGAATTCCCCATTTGATATTAAATTAGAAATTGGTCAATAAAGAAGCTTTTCTATAGTCAAATCATGGGGAGATAGTGTTGTGAAGATAAATCCCCTCTGGGGACAAAGGCGATCTCTCTAGCCCAGTGAGTGAGTCTAGCAAAAAACTGAACAAAGTAATGCAAACTTTCCTAGCTTATGTTTAAAAATTCAAAGAGAAGGAGAAACCTATCTCGCTCTGATGCTAATCGCTTAATCCTTTGGTAATGGCTGCAATCTCCTAGCTTCCAGGCTTGCTCCTTGTTTGTTCTTTATGTCCGAGTACCTGCAAGAGAGATCAAAGGCCAATACAAGATACGAGAGCATACATAGTATATATCAAACTTAAACTACTTGATAGATCAAGGAGTATCAAGCTAAATGCATACATATTTAGACATTTATGGAAAGTTAACATTAGATGTATATATTAATTAATCAAAAAGGGAAGCATACAACCATTGCCTTGATGTTGGAGACCTCCTTTTGGTGGATGTCCAAGTCCAAGCCAAGACTTTTCAAGCACTCCTCCAAGTTAGATGGGCAAATTTTAGGCATAATCTCAGCAAAAGAATGCAAGCAATCAATGAGCAACCATTTGGGGATGGAAGGGATTTGATTTATAGGAAGGGAGAGGGAGTTAGGGATCCATAAAAGAGGGAGGAAGGTCCACATGTCAAGGGGACGACCCTTAAAGGTAGGATCAAGAGCTCCAAATGGTAGAGCTCAACCATATCTCTACCCAACAACATCCAACTCGTTGTTTCTCAAAGTTTCCATCATACGAAGCTTCTCCTCCATTTTGAGAAAACATGCAAGAAGAGGTTCAACATGGGTTTTTATATCAAAACCCGCGTTGGCAGTGCTAGGTAAAAGAATTGTAGCCTACCATCAGCACAGGCAGGCAGTGGAGCAAAGAGTGTTGGTCCTTAAATTTAGGGTTTCAGTTAACCTTCTCCATAATTGACTTAGGGAAGTTTTTCTTCCATTCTTCAAGGATGTTTCAGTATGTGTTTCATGATGAATACACTTCATGGTTGTCAACATTTTGGCACTTTGAGATGTGGAACACGAAGTGAACAGGAGGTGTGACAAAATACTTTGTAACAGATGCCCCCTAAAGCATGAAGGTATAATAGGGAGTGATGGGTGAAATGATTTACAAGTCAAAGCAAGGACTAGAAAAACACTGCAAGGAGACCTGCAAATCAAGCATATATATATACATATCTAACATCTATAATATAAACATGCCTAATGATACATGAATAGGCATCTAATAATACATGAATCCACTACATGGGCGAAGCCATATGAATAGAAGGGATCATGTGCTTGGATCCACAGTATGGATGCAACCATCTAAATATAAAGGGTCATATATATGGACCCACAGTATGGTCACAGCCATTCGTATAATCATGTGTACAACCATAAATAACTCACAACTCCATGCAACCTGGATTTTATCAGATGTAATCAAGGGTCTTGAGCTCTATCCCGATCCGATCAATGTATGAATTCTAGCATGTGAATAGATGTGTCGAAGTTGAACATGATAGAAAACCACCTAATTATCGATCAATGATGCAAATTGTTAACAAGTATGAGAGAAACCACCAATAATGACAATGGATATGAAGGAATAATGAAGCTGAAGTCAAACACCCGAAGAATCATTCGATCGAAGGCCAACGATGTAAATTTGTCATCGAATGCGAAGAACTTTCCATTGAGGCATGCAAGCTCCAAGGTACTGGAAGGGAGTTTCTAGATCATCTTCCTGGATAATGAGTTGAAGTCGACAGAAAGCAATCCATTGAAGGAAGGCCATAATGTATCCCACATCATCGACACGAAATAAAGGATATAGTAGAGTTGGTAAGTTTGATTTAGGACAGTGGCAGAAAGGTCAAATAGTGTACAAGTGGTAAAAAACTGCAGATAGGACTTCTCTTGAACATATCAACGGCACGACTCTGGAGTTTGGGAGCATTTGATTCAACATGTGATCAAAGGTCATGATGAAGAATTGGTATAATCAAATGAGAGGCAAAATGGATTTCCCAAACCCGAGAAGGCAAGTGATGAAGTGAGGATATCCCAAACCCGAAACAAGCAACATATAAGTGTTGTGTTCAAGAGTGACATGTTGCCTTTACACAAAATACAATAGATGTTCACTTTCATTTCCCCCCATTATTTCTAGTGAGTACCCCATTAGTTTTTTATCGCAAACTCAAAGGGAATAGCATATGTTTGCCATATAAGTTCATCCTTCGAACGAATCTATCCTAGTAATTTTAGCGAGTCCTAGGAAGGAGAAACTTGATCTCGTAATGATGACAAGTCCAGCGTCGTTTAAGTTTTACGAATCTGACTGAGGTGAAATGTGACACCTTTTTCATGTTTAGAGAGTTTGAAAAAGAGGCGAAAAAGAAAACTCCAAAGGTCCCTTTTCCTAAATCTTCTCTTGAATCCAAAAAGGTAGAAAATGATATCCAAGAGAACCTTTTACCCATGTTTGACTAAGGTATCCCTTTTTCGTACAATATTTTATCTCAGTCTAGAAAAGGTTTAAACTTATACTGAGTAGATGTTATTTCATTTACTTTAATGAGTTCGAATGACAAGTACTCGACGATCCTTTCATGTTTCGAGAGTCATAAAAGAGCTTAAAGATGACTCCAGGGGGTCGCTTTTTCGTTTATTTTTTACAAGTTTGAAAAAGTGTTAAAATAAAACTCGTTGAATCAGAGTCATAATTAATCACCTTCACCATGTTCTATGACCTGTCGCTGCACAAGTGAAACTTACATTACCAATTTTGAGGAAAATTATTAAAATATAAGCGAAAAATGCCCTAATTTGGTAAATATGTCATTTAAAAACTTATAAAAGGCCCAAAAAGTAAATCATTTTCACCATTTTACCATTTTGCAAATCAGAGAGCATTTTTACCCTCTTTTTCCTTGATCTTCAGGTAGAGAGTACGATCAATCCCGAACACCATTCGTCAAGTTGTTCATTGCAGGCTGCATGGAGGGTTTAGCAAAAAATTATGTTAAGGGCAACCAACGCGGGTTTTACCCATCAGACCCGCGTTGTTCACCCTGCGACCAACTGTGGCAGCGCGCTGGAGTTGCAATTTTTTTGGAAAATCCTTCACATTTAATGCTTTATTTCTGGATTTGCTTCCATAGAAACTCATGGAATGTTGTTTGATGGATTTTTTACAGGCTAATCAACAAAAAATGGTGATCAAATGGAAAGGAAGAGGACACAAAGCCGAGGACCATCAAGCAACCCATTATCCAAATTGCATTGCTTCCCTTCGAGATTGTGGGTTGTTGCTATTCTTCTGAATTCCTGGGATTAGGATCCAGGTAGATTTACTACAACATTTGATTAGTCGGTGGGACGTGGATCGCCAACTATTCATGATTGGGGATCAAGAACTTGAAATAGATGTCGCAGAGATTTATTTTATTATCAGTTTGTCTAGAAAAGGACAAAGGATTCAGTTGTTTGGTTCTCGCACTGGAGGAGAGAGCACAGATATGTTGATTGCAAGGCATTGTCCAGGCACTCGATAGATCCAGAGTGGGAAGATAGATATAAAGACCATCACAAATCTCCCACTATGAGCAATCCTGCATACTATGGCCCGAATAGTTGGCGCTCAGGTGTTGCATGAAGCATCAAAGTCTCATTTCTAGTACGCAATTGATTGTCTAAGTCCCACGGTCTTCAATTGGTGTGAGGGTTTGTTGGTCAATATGAAGAGCCAACTTACGAAGTGTAAGTCTGGAAGGCTAAAACAATTCGTTTTCGGATCCATCTTGGTTACGTTCTTCTTGGAATGTGTGCCATTATTTCAATATCAGTGGATAGAAGTGGAGGCACTAGCGTCTAGAGATGGGGTGAGTTGATGCATTGGTAGGGAGGTGGTCAGCGAATGTCTTTTCCTCCAACATTTTTGGATAGTTATGACAACAACTAATCATGATAGATGATTGGGCATACACAGGCATGGATTTCCAAGGAGATCCTGATCTTCCACTTCCACCGAGTGCATAGTGGACTGATGTAGGTAAAAATCAGTTTTTAAAGTTTTTGAATTAATTTTTTTTATGTGTACTGAGATCTGACACTTGTGATTTTTGCAGATGTTGGACCAGAGAGACCTCCAGGGATTTCTCCAATAGCTAGGCGAGTGGCATGCTAGATAGAGGATGCTCCTTATGAGGAGGGAGCAGATCTGATTGTTGAGGTGGAGCGTAATCTAGAAGTTCTGACAAGGGAAACTCTAGAACATGCATCGATTGATGAGGTGCCACTTCCATATTAGAGGCACACTATAGGGGTACCCTCCAGACTGTGTTAGTTATTGAACCGAGTCATTAGAGTTGTGTCATGCTATCATGAGCACCATGTGAGCGAATAGTCGTCTCTAGTCTTTATTATTTGCACTTATGTAGGCTTGAGAAGCCATGTGTCTCAGAACACAGTTTTTGACATTTTGATGTAATAAAATTTTTGCAAACACAATATATATATATATATATATATATATATTATATATATATATATATATATATATATATATATATATATTATATATATATATTATATATATATATTTTTCTTGTTATGTTCACTATGTGATGGTTTTCATTTTACATATGTCACAAATGTTTATCTAATACATAATTAGCCAACGTATCTGTTAATGTGTTTAAACGTCTCGGAATATGTTGATAATTGATATAATCAAAGTCTCGTTCCAAAAGATGAACTTGCGAATACATTCTCAAAATCTGAGGGGTTCTAATTGAATATTGTTTGTTAAGTTGTAGTACAATGAGTTGTGAATCAAGATTAACGACTAACTCTCTAATGCCAAGAGCAATGGCTTTTGACAAAAGCTCGATAACCACACTATATTCGACAATGTTATTAGTAGTATGACCTAAACATATGGATTGTAAATTCACTAACTCGCCATTAAGGTCATATATTTCCCATGCGGCAAAAGATAATTTCCATGTACTACGACAAGCTCCATCAACAAAACCAACACAAAGGTTCAATGACATCTGCAAACCAAAAAGAACACATGGTAAGCATTAGAAACACATTTGCAAAAGCAAATAAACACACCAAAATCAAATGCACACTAATGAATAACACACTAATGTACAAAGTATTTACACGAAATCACACATAATAATTCTTGAGGTAAAGCCCATTTCAGGGCTTAGCCAACTGATCTCCTTCATAGTCAACCAACTCATTGGCACCTTTCTGTAATACTCATTTAACAATGTAAGGTCCATGCCACATTGGTTTGAATTTCCCATCTGCCAATTTATCATTGGCTTGATCATATAACAAGACCAAGTCACCTTCAACAAAAGCACGGGGAGTAACAGTTTTATCATATTGTGCTTTAACTCTTTTTTTTTAGCTTCAATAACTGACGCAACAATACGGTGAGTTTCACCAAGCCTTTCGTGGTAAAGTAATCGTTGCTCCTCTGGTGAAGTGTTAAGGAGTAATTCGACAACTAGTTTCAACGAAGGAATCTTGCATTCAATGGGAAGAGTTGCCTCTAGACCATACACTAACTAAAAGGGTGTGAATCTAGTTGTTGTCTTAGTTGCGGCTCGGTATGCCCACAGAGTTGGAAATAGCATAAGGTTCCAATTTCATTTATGCATCCCAATAGTACATTGAAGCATTGTAACCAAGACTTTGTTGACTGCCTCAACTTGGTCATTGGCCTGTGGATAATAAGGATTTGAGTTGTAGTGGCGCAGACCCAACTGAGAAGTAAGCTCTGTCATCATATAATTTCGAAAATGAGAGCCATAGTTAGTGATGATGGCTTGACGGAAACCAAATCGAGCTATGACATGATTAAAAAGGAATTGAGCTGCATTTTTACCTTTGGAATCATATGTGGGCATCGTCTCGGCCCATTTAGTGAAATAGTCGATGACGACGATGATATAACCATGCCCCCAGGTCGGTGAGGGTTACATGTGATGAAATCAATACCCCATTTAACAAAGGGTCCGACGGTAATAACTGGGTGCAAAGATGTGGGCAGGGCGCTTTGTTTGCAGTCATAAATCTGGCAGGCATGACATTTTTGGATTGCTAAAATGCAATCTTTGAAGATCGAAGGCCATAAATATCTAGTGTGAAGGATTTTTTGAGTCGTAGCATATAACGACGTGTGATCGCCACAAGCCCTAGAGTGATAGTAATTTAAGATTCTATAAACTTCTTTAAGCATTAAACATCGACGAAGGATTGAATCAACAGCGACATGGTACAAAGTATATCCGATAATTCGGTAAGGTTGGGACTGATGTCGAATGCGTCGATGTTCAGAGTTGGATAACTCTGGTCAAAATTTTTGGGTCTGGAGATAGGTAATGATATTTTTGTACCATGGATCGACAATACTGATGAGGAAGAGAGTTTCATTAGGAATCAACTCGTTAGTTGCAGTAGACATGGTTATAGAAGGAAGGTCACAAATTAACTCAGTGAAAAAAAATGATTTCTTTGATTTATCCTTAACAAATTCCAAATTGAATTCTTGTAAGATAACAATCCATTTAAAATACTTGCCTCCCAACAACTAACGAGTCAAAATGTATGTCATGGTGTTGCAGTAAAAGATCACAACGGTTTTTCGTAAGAGAATATAGTGCCGAAAGCTTTGAACAACGTGAGCAACTACTAAAGCTAGTTTCTTGACATGGGCATATCAAGTTTTTACGTCAAAAATATTTTGAATGAGGTAATAAATCACATGTTCATCTCCATCATCATCGTCCTAAACAAGTACCACAGCAATAGTATTATCAACGACGGTCAAGTACAAGAAATAATCGCGGTGATAATTTGTAGGATGCAGTAAAGGAGCACTAATGAGGGCATTATTCAATGCATCGAAGGATTTTTGAGCAACTTCATCCCAAATGAATGGGAATCCTTTCTTTAACAAATGAGTAAATCCCTTGGCAAGTTCAGCGTAATTCGAGACAAAATGATGAAGGAAGTTCTCTTTCCCTTGTAAACTCTGCAATTGATGTAAAGAAGATGGAGGGGGAAGATTCATGATGGCCTCCACCTTAAGGGGATTGATCCGGATGCCTTCCTTGGATACGACAAACCCTAAGAGATGACCAAATTCAACGCAAAAGACACAATTATGCAGATTTAAACAAATATTATTGATTCAAGTGGTTGTTGGTGGCCACCCACCTATCCCACTTGGATGCCCACAACTATCTCTTTTAGTTTTTTAGTTTCCGTAATTGTAGCACAATTTACTATTTTTAGCAGTTTTTCGGGTCTTGAACTTCCGGAGCTGTTTTGAGGCCATAAACAATGTTTTTTTGGGAAATACGAGAGCAACATGGGTCCATGGACAAATTGATGTTTCTCTTCCCAAAGTTGTAGTGCTTGGATAGATCTTTCTAACGAGCTATTGTACGCGTCAAACGAAGATTGGGTGCCAAAGTTACGACCTCGAGAACTTGATGTACCAACTTACCCAAAACGGGGCCCACAATTGGGTGTTTCATCTTCTAGGGTTAGGTTTTGGGATGTTAAGGGTTTTCCATTGTTTCTCAACAATAAATAGGCCTTCGAGCCTCATTGTAACACAATTTAGAGGCATGTAGCCGCCACATCTCTTCTTAGAGATAAGCTAGCATCGCCCTAGCTGGTTTATTTCCATTTATATTTGTAAGCATATTTTAGTATTTTTACATTAATGAAATGACATATTATTTCCACTGCATATCTGTATTTATGGTTATCTCTGTAATCTATTGCATTCCTGTTTAAATCTAGATCAATGGTATCAGAGCGGTCTGTTTTTTCTTTGTTTTTCTTTGCATGTCCCCAACGAGGTCGGGATATAAGGAGTTAGGACTTGAACTGGTCGAACCTTTGCAAGACCAACCTCGCAAATCCCAACAACCTCCCATGGTGGATGAGAAGAAATATGAGGGGGCAGGAGATCCTATCAAAATTTTGCTCGAAGAATCCCTCGAGCGATAAAGGAACGCGATGATGGACAATTTTGCCTAGATCCTTCAGCAGCGACCCAAAGGCGACGCATTGGCTTCCAGTAGCTACTCTGGAAACGCTACACCCTTTAAGGTACAAGTTAATTTTGAAATCCCCATCTTCGAGGGTCAAATAGACGTAGATGCCGTAGATAAATGGTTAAATATACTATATGGGTATTTTTCTGTTCATGATTTTTCCAGTCGAGAAAAGATTATTTTCGCTCTTCTCAAAGCAGCCCCTCACGTCAAGGATTGGTGGGAAACCTACTGCGAGCATAAGGATGAAAGTACGGGCTCACTATTTTCAGCCACACCCACTTGGGATTCATTCTGGGATGCCATCAAGGAGCAGTACTACCCTATCAAAAGCTACGAGGACAAATACATAAAGTGGACCACGCTGCGACAGGGAAGGGACCAAGATGTGCCAAAGTTCACAAACATTTTTCATACCCTTCGCACACAGTTGAGTATCAAGGATTTTGAGCTACATTTGGTACTCAAATACTGCGGCTGCCTACACAGGTACATCCAGGAAGAGATGGAGTTCCTGAACATCTCCTTGCTCGGCACGGCGTACCGATACGCTGTCAAAATCGAGCAGAAGTTCAAACAGAAGAAGCGAGACTTTAGATCTGCAAATCTGAAGACCAAAGGACAAAGCCAAGGTGGGGTGACCCAAGACAACCCGTCGAAGCCGCAAGAAAAGAACAACACCACGAAGTCGAAGAAAGACAGAGGAAAGTGATGTGAGTTCCATAAGAACCCCACTCACAGCACAAGTGAGTGTCGGACCAAGTAGTCACTGGTAGCTGAATTGAAGGCTTGAGAATGAGATGCATGTTCTGACCCTGAGTCAGAACCCGACAAGGGGAATGGCAAAGGGAAGCAGATCATTGATGCGGAGCATAGTGCCACTGTTGCCATTGCCAAGATCCATAAGAATGAGCTCGAAGATCTAGAGGAGGGGGACATCTTTTCCATTCACAGATGTGGGTGAAGGGTTTTCCGCTGCAATTAATTGTTGATAGTGGGAGCCAAAAGAACCTCATTTTAGCAGAGGTCATGAAGCAGTTGGGCCTATCGTCTACACCGCACCTGCAGTCGTACAGTATCATGTGGCTTCACCAAGGACAAGATCTCTGAGTTCGCCAGCAGTGTCGCCTTCCTTAGAGCATCAAACCCTTCACATACGAGGTGTTGTGTGATGTTACACCTCTGGATGTTTGTGATGTACTATTAGGCCAACCATACTTGTGGAGGAGACATGTTGTGTATGAGTCAAGGCCTCGTGCTGTCATTATTTATTTGTGTAATTCATTATACAGGATACCGAAGGTAGCCCCACCTACCGCCACCTCTTTGATCACTGCTAAAGAAAGGTAGCAAGCTCATCTCCCAGACTAGGAAATTCATTTTTTGTCTGGTTCACTGCCAAAGTAAGGGGAAGATCGTCACCACATCCATGACCCCTGCAAAGGGTTCCTCCACGTAGTAGCAGCAACAAAGGGATACGGTCATGACAGAACACAGGAACAACTTCTCCTCACCCACAAGGGTACCACAGAAGCTTCAGGTGGGCAAAAAAGTCTGGTTGCATCTGCAAAAAGAGTGCCTTATAAGAGCCCATCAGAAGCTTCGAGCACGCCGACATGGTCCTTACACCATTACCAAGGCTATGGGAAATAATGCTTTGGAGCAGAACATTCCTCCATTCCTTTTCCTGCACCAAGTGTTCAATGCGTACCACCCTCGACCATGCTCCCCACCATTACTGGACACATCCGAGATTGCAGAACAGCTCACTAGGGACCAAGTTCACTGGATTGAGGAACTCAACGCAATGGGGACCATTGCTTCCTGAGGGGGGAGGAATGATCCAGGTGGATGCTGCTGTCCACCCACCTATCCCACTTGGACCTCCACAACTGTCTCTTTCAGTTTTTCAGTTTCCGTAATTGTAGCACAATTTACTATTTTTAGCAGTTCTTCGGGTCCTGAACTTCTGGAGTCGTTTTGAGGCCCTAAACGACATTTTTTGGGAAATCTGAGAAACTTCCCAAAGTTGTAGTGCTCACATAGATCTTTCTAACGAGCTATTGTACATGTCAAATGAAGATCGAGTGGCAAAGTTATGACCCCAGGAAGTTGATGTACCAACTTACCCAAAACGGGGCCCATAATTTGGCGTTTCATCTTCTAGGGTTAGGTTTTGGGATGTTAAGGGTTTTCCATTGTTTCTCAACAATAAATAGGCATTCGAGCCTCATTATAACACAGTTCAGAGGCATGTAGCCGCCACATCTCTTCTTAGAGATAAGCTACCATCGCCCTAGCTCGTTTATTTCCATTTCTATTTGTAAGCATATTTCAATATTTTACATTAATGAAATGACGTATTATTTCCATTGCATATCTGTATTTATGGTTATCTCTATAATCTGTTGCATTCCTGTTTAAATTCGGATCAATTGTAGTGTCAACAACGAAGAGAGAACTCTCGAAGGTGATCGGGATGGTCGTAACGCTTAGCAGAATGTGTTGGTAAGTCATCGAGATAAGGTTGAACGATATGCTTAATATCATGAAAAACATAAGACATTGCTTGTTGGAATGTAGCGCCAACATTTTTCAGACCAAAAGGGAGTTTTTTGTAAGCAAAGGTTCCCCAAGGACAAATGGAAGCAGTTTTATGTTGATCGACGAGAAGAATTTTAATATGGTTGTATCCAGAAAAACCATCCATAAAGGAAGAAATCTCGCTCCCAGCACATTCGTCGATGATTTTATCTATAAAGGGAGTGGGATAATTATCTTTTAGGACATGCCCGATTGATATCATGATAGTCAACAAAAATGTGGATAGTTCCTTGTCTTTTAGTTACAGGAACAATATCTCAGACTCAATCTATCAATGGAATAAGATAAATGAAACCAACTTTAAGAAAATTTTCAACTTCTCCCTTTATGGTAGTTGCCTTTCTAGGGTGCACGGGACGAAGGCGCTGACGAACAGGCTTCACATCCGGATAAGTAGGAATCTCGTGCACTACTATACTCGGATCTATGCTAGGCATCTTTTCATACAATCAAGCAAGGACATTAAGTAATTATTTGAAAAGGGCAGTATAAATCTTGATCTCATCCGAAGAATAAGAAACCCCAACATGGATATTTTCGACAATCTCTAGCTTGACAAAGATGTCGATCGACATTGTAGCTTAAATGTTTCCCATGTTTCCTTCAGACAACACTTCATGGACCAAAATAAGCGTCTGAAGCGGATGCATTAGTACATCGGAAACAAGGGTTTCTAGACAATAAGAGATCTCACTAAGGCTTGGGAGAAACGAGGAAGAATGATGGGCATCATTCCATGGAGTTTCATCAAGAGACATGACTTATGTGATACTTTCGTCAGTCGGAAATGTCTCATTCAAAGGATTCAAAGAATCCCAAGAACCAAGCCAGGGAGATTGCGAATATGCGC
This sequence comes from Pinus taeda, assembly GCA_000404065.3. NCBI lineage: Eukaryota > Viridiplantae > Streptophyta > Pinopsida > Pinales > Pinaceae > Pinus > Pinus taeda. Next base: position 136,148 of record APFE031350258.1, read on the forward strand.
CTAAACTCATATTGAAATGATCATGAATTTCAGAAGTTGTCGCAGAAGCTGAAATGACAGCTTAATATGCTTACTCTATGGGGCTAAGTGGCATAACTTTGCCAAAACTGTCAAACTGTTTAGGACGGGGAACGACCCAAGGATCGTGATAAGTCGAGATCATGTTAATTGAAGCGACGTTTAGAGGTGGAAGGGAAAAATTTCCCATAAGGAAAGAGTCTTTGAAAATACCTGCCCCAGTACTCTCATAAGGGATATTAGTATTCCCAACATATGGCACATTACCATTTGAAGAGTTGGAATAGAAAAAGAAGAGCTGATCGAGAATGACTATTTTCCCTTGATGATGAAAACATAACACATATAATAAAGTAAAAACCACACAAAACATTGCATGGGTTTAGCTACGACCAAGTAGAAGATTGTAATTCAGATTGGCATCGACAACTTCTACTTCCAGGTTAATGGGTTTTCCTTCCAATTATAATGGCAAATCATTGATAACACCATATGGGCATGAACATCTACCATCGAAGGCTTCCAAGGTATTAGGAGATTGGTTGAGAGGTGAAGAGCCAATAACTTAATAATAACTTGTATCAAGAAAGCAAGTTGATGCAGGAAACGATGAACGTGGTTCTCGAGGTCAAAAGTAATTAGATTTGAATCTGTAGGATCAATTCCTTCTATGGAAGATAGCAATGCTTTCCACTGTGATGGACAAGTTTGGAGGACTTCCAAAGCCGACATCTCCAAAGGTGCTTGAGCTAAATCTTCCACAATATTATAATGTTCAGCAGCTCGCATATTCAGATTATATGATGACTTCTGAAGAACACCTTTGGGAGGTGGTCGGATAACATAATCATTACTAGGTCATTCAATATGAAGAGGACCAGAACTGGGTGAAGTGAAGGTAGAAGGCGTATTAGTGGCATCATTTTCCACAATTGGTTTGGTAGGAGTCTGATAATATTTTGGTCAAGTAGCAACAGAGATGGGTGTCATTCCACTCATAAAAACTTGAGAACCTGAAGATGTAGAGGATTGAGGTTGATCTACCAGTGAAGTTTGTTGTGACGAAAATTGTTCTTTCAACACAGGTGGTGTCCTTGGGGTTCCTTTTAATAAACAACTAACCTCAGCACGACGAGGACAATCCTTGGTATAACGATCTTCATCACATATAAGACAAGGATATTTCAATTTGCATTTGGATGCATCATCAGCAGATGGTTTAGGAGGATCCTATTTTGGGGTATCATATTTAGCCTTACCTTTAGCCTTATTTTTCCCTTTCGAGGCTTTGTATATTGTGGTAGATTGGACAACATTCACCTAGAAATTTTACTAGGATTTTTGGGAGTATTTGAAGGAGGAGAAGGCGTAGTAGCCAGAGTAGATTTTTGCTTCGTAGAAGGAGAAGAACCATTACTAAAATTTTGAGTTATTCATCCAATAATACCATCAACAGGTGGTGTCTCCGTAGGCTTAAAGGATGTCAAATCGGTTGAAGGTCATGAAGCATCAGGTAAGAGATCATAAAGGGTGCCAGATTGCAAATATACCAAATCTAGATACTGAGCACATGTGATGGCTTGTTCTTCAATCACATGGCCACCCATAACTATGTCTTTGGCGATTTGATTAACAAATGACTTAGTAAACCATTCGGTTAAAATCTCATCAAGGATTTCAAACTTAATAAGGCGACATCGACGTCTCCATTCATGGCTGTGATTGGAGATGTGGGTAATAGTATTCTGTTTCAAAGATGTTAGGATATGGGTGCTAGTTTCATACCAAATTTGTAGCTGGAAGTGAGTAAGAAAAGCCATAGCCAAAAATTTGAAATCTTGAAAGGCACCTCGAGGTTACTCGATATACTATTTGGCGGCAACACCCGTTAGGGTTCACTGGAAAAGGCGCAATCAAACAAAATCTTCGACCCAAGAGTTAGACAAACACCATAAATGGTAGGTCATGACATGAGCTTGGGGGTCTTCTTCATACTTTCCTTCAAATTTTGGACAATCACCAAGAAATTTGGTAGGAACTGGAGGCCAATATGGTGAATGAAGTATTGGGTCGTTTGTGAGCCTCGACACATTTGGTAACTCCAAAGTTGCTAAGAACAACAATTGAGGATTAAAAGGCATGAAATGCCTCTGATAAGGTCTATTTTGAGGATTACAACCTTGGATTTCAGAGATCTGTGGTTTGTGCTATTTGAATCTTTGATCGGAGGATCCACAGTAAGATGATTTTTACACCAACGTTTCGAATCCCAAATGGGATCCATCATCAGGGCAAAGAGAAAGATGATAAAGATGATGATGATGATGATGATGATGATGATGATGATGATGATGATGATGATGATGATGATCTTTATCATCTTTCTCTTTGCCCTGATGATGGATCCCATTTGGGATTCGAAACGTTGGTGTAAAAATCATCTTACTGTGGATCCTCCGATCAAAGATTCAGATTACAACCTTGTTGGTATGGATTTTGCCCCCATAGTGATTGATTTTGACCATAAGGATTTTGATACTACCCCCACTGGGAGGAATTTTGACCTGACAAATGTTGAGTTTGCCCCCACAAAGGTCGGTTCTGACCAGGAAAAGGTTGATATTGACTTGCCACAGGCCATTGAGAACCATAAGGGGGATAAAAATCTTGTGAGGAGTATTGAGAATATGGTTACTGATGCAACGGTTGACCTTGCTGATATAACGGTTAACCTTGTTGTCGCAAAGGTTGCCCTTGTTGCTACAAAGGTTGTTGATAAGACCCTTGTTGCATGTAATGTCCTTGTGGAATTTGATAGGTTCCTTGCTACTGCAATGGTCCTTGCTGCAAAGAATTACCAACTCCTAAAGGATAAGTTCTAGAAGCAGACTGAAACTGACCAAATGACCCAAATGAGGGATTAGGATCGGACTACATTTGGGATCCTACCTATTGATTGAAAGGTGGATTTTGAGGTTGTTGTGAACCATAAGGAGGGTATGGTTGTCGGTAAGGTATCTTAGTCAAAAGGGGTTTTCGATAAGGAATTTGACCAGATCCAGAAGGAATACTATAAACAATTTGACTTACTTTCATAACGTGAGTTTGAGATCCACTCACATAGGTTCCACTAGAAACAGGAGGTACATATGGAGGAGGTGGTTTCCCCCCATGCGGTGGGATAGGGGGTGGTACATATTTCCCACTTAATGGAGGAGGTGTAACCACTGTAGTGGTCGAAAGAGGAGTTGAAGGACTTATGGGGACATTAACTGTCCCAACCATGACCTTAGGTTGAACAGGATCAGAAGAAACTGCAGTTTGAATAGGAATTTGGGAGGCCACATTTGAAACGAATGGACCAGAGGTAGGCGTAATGCCAGATGACCATATCAAATGATGACAAAGAAAATATGGGCTCGGAGTACCTGAAACTAAGTGACCAAGAGAGGTATAACCTGGCGGAAATAAAGGTTCACTACTTTTAGGTGGTGGACTTGGCTCGCTCCCCATATGAGGAGAGGACACATATGGAAAACCTTCAGGAGGAAAGTGATATTCATATCCATCACCAAGACCCAGAGTATGAGTGGCTGAGACTTTTGGAGGAGGATTTTGAGGAGAGGTTGCAGTCTCATCTTCTGATGCCATGGGTGGAAACAGTTGACGAGGAGGAATCCACGATGACCGAGGAAAGAGTTCCAAAGGTAAGTCAGGATTATCAAAAGGAATATATGGGCATTGAGGAGATATAATCAAAGGATCGTAAAGGGGATTCGGGGGAAACAACAAAAACTGTTGAGGAACCTCAGGACTTTCTCGGTCAGATTCCTGAGATGATGACAATGACTCTCGAGGTGGAAGACGAGAAGCAAAGGGTTGAATACTCGGGATAATTCCAAGTTAAAAACCTTGACTTTGAAGTGACTTTGGAATCTCAAGGTGGACTCCTTGTGGTGACCCTTCAGTGTAAGACTATGAAGGGGATAGATAAGGCAAGCTCGGCTGTTCTGCCACAATGACCTTTTCTCAAAAACAAAAGGAGAGGAAGTGATTTATTTGAGCTTTAATTAAAATGTACCATTAATAAGGCATAAGGAGGCCAAGGAGAAATGCCTGGGTAATACATGTTATCATGTGCAGTAAATTTTAGAACTTAAAACAAAAAATAAATAAAAAAGGGTAATCTAAGCAAGAGGGTTTACCAAGTATTCGTGAACCACTATATACACCTTAGCCGAGACCAAGGACTTAAAGTACGACGACCAATCTCCCTGAATGTTGTGTTCAGTGTATCACGTTTACAAGGCAACTGACTCAGTTACCTGTGGTTAAAGGATAGCAACCTAGTCGAGTCTCCCAATATATTTGTGATGGTACAGAGAGCACAAGTCCATGTTAGCATTGTCTAATGCATAATTGTTTGATGAGAGCATTCCCATATACTTGCCATATGTGGAGCGCCTCCAATATAGTCGAGAGTACTGAAGAACGATCTTATATACTTCCGTACGTGAAACAATATTTCACCCCCGAGATACAATGCTGGAAAATAACGACAGTTGCTAGGTTTATAGATGTCGGAAGACGTCTCTAGCCTAGACCTCTAAATGTTTGTGTTAGGTTCCAAATGCTCCTTAGGTTGATTGAGTAAATTTTAATGTTTATCTTTAATTATGTTTCAATTTCGGGCTCAAAACGATGTCACCTAAATCCCTAAGATGCATCTATATGAGAAAATAAAACTTTCCACTTTGATGAAAAATAGACTAATGAAGGGAAGAAATTTCAATCAATAATGCATTGAACAACATGCCTTCCACTAACTCTCACTTTCTCTTTCCAAATGCAATGACCAAAAGAAAAAACGATCTCCACTTTTGACAATCTTTAATGCAACTTTTCGAAGGCAAAAGGATCTTTACTTTTACTAAGATGCACTTATATAAATGATGTTTTTCTTTGATTTTTTAATGCTCTAATGCAACTAAAGCATCAGCTAAAGGAAACTAAAAATTTGATTAAAATTCTCCTAATGCAACCAATGCATCAATCAAAGAAACACCAATACGAATTCAAAAGCACTTAAATGAAAACACTTTTCACTTTTTTCCTTTTGAACAAATAAACAATGCACTTTTTTCAGCATGTAAATCAAACAATGTAATCTATGCTTGATGGACAACAAAGATGGTTTCCAAATGCAAGATGACCTAATGCAATCGAAAAGAAACTTTGTAAAAGACAAGCTAAAACTAATGCAAATTGGTGTTTTGAATGATTTCCGTAGAAAACAAGATCTAATCAACTAGGAAATCAAGATCTCAGTGACACTCACCGTGGCAAGTGACAATCAAATGACCTACAAACCATAGAATCAATCTAATTTCACTCAAATCACTTGAAAGCCAAAGAGACAAAAAATTGCTAATTAACGAAGATGTCCAAAGAAAATGTTAATAAATCCAATCAAAAAAGACAAGAAAAAGACCTCAGGGGCCAAGACACACTGGATTTTGATAGAGAAACCCTAATTTTTCTCAAATCTCTGAGATCAGTGCAACTGTCATATCCAAGCTCGTGTTGGAAGGGAGTTCAACGTGATTGTTTTAAGGGAAAATGCACTGGTAGTGCGACTGTTGTTACACAAAAATATCGTCACCATGATTATTTGCAGTCAGTATGGGTCTATCATCACTTATACTAGCCTCCTAAGCAAGTCTCAGACCTTAGCTCTTCATGTCAAGCTTTGTAAAAGAGAGAAAGACATTGAAAATCAATATTACTCTGGTTCCGCGCTTTCTCCTACTTTTACCTGCGGACCCGCACCCTTTGTTCATATTACCTGCGTACCTGCACGCTCTATCTGTAAAGGGGTGGGTGCGTACACCCCTGTAAAAGTCAAAAAGGCGCAAGTTTATCCTAAAAAACTCACTTTTGGTTAATTCTAGATGTTTCTAGAAGGAATTTTGACGTGGATTGTTCGCTCCAAGGTGGTTCATGCATCCCAAAAGAGAAGGAGCTAATCCCTTGATAGGAGGAGCTATCCCTTTGAAGGAGGGCTTTATCCCTTTGAAGGAGGACCTAGTAACTTCCCTCCATTGCACTATAAATTAAGGCATTGGGTCAGTTGCTGGAGAGGTTAGAAGCTGAACATTTTGAGGGTAAATGCTGATGGAATTGGGACTTCCTAGTTAAACTTGAGAGGAAAGATCACATACCTTTTGGTTTCATTGGGAAGTGAGTGAAACTTGTCAAAGTAGAGGAGACTTCTTGTCGGACCCTGGGAGGAGCTTGTACAGCATCAAGGCACAGGTTGTAAAGTTCTTCTTTCATTTGAATTAATACAATCAGATTCATTTTTCTCAACAAATTGTCTTATGTGGTTTGTTTCATAATCTCCTTGATCATTATGATGAATATGCTTTATAATATTGGCTTTTCAGGTGCTATTTAATTGTTTTCTTGTTTGTGTTTGTAGAATACACTTCAAGGAATCTCATTTGGAGCGAGGAAGCAAGGCTGCCACAAACTTGCATTGGACCCAAGGTAGGCCTAAAACACTTGTTTGCCTTTGTTTTACTTGCATGTTTAGAGAAAGATAGTTTTTTATTGGCTTGCTTGTCACTAGATATCAGTAGATACTAGGTAGGTCGATCTTGTCCGCAACCTCGACTCATTCCGCGTGACAAAATGGCAACTCCATTGGGTCACCATGATTATTTACAGTCGAGGTTGCTGACAAGATCGACCTTTCTAGTATCTACTGATATCTAGTGACAAGCAAGCCAATCAAAAACTATCTTTCTCTAAACATGCAAGTAAAACAAAGGCAAACAAGTGTTTTAGGCCTACCTTGGGTCCAATGCAAGTTTGTGGCAGCCTCGCTCCCTCACTCCAAATGAGCTTCCTTGAAGTGTATTCTGTAAACACAAACAAGCAAACAATTAAATAGCACCTGAAAAGCCACTATTATAAAGCATATTCATCATAATGATCAAGGAGATTATGAAACAAACCACATAAGACAATTTGTTGAGAAAAATGAATCTGAATCTGATTGTATTAATTCAAATGAAAGAAGAACTTTACAACATGTGCCTTGATGTTGTACAAGCTCCTCCCAGGGTCCGACACGAATTCTCCTCTACTTTGACAAGTTTCACTCACTTCCCAATGAAACCAAAAGGTATGTGATCTCTCCTCTCAAGTTTAACTAGGAAGTCCCAATTCCATCAGCATTTACCCTCAAAATGTTCAGCTTCTAACCTCTCTAGCAACTGACCCAATGCCTTAATTTATAGTGCAATGAGGGAAGTTACTAGGTCCTCCTTCAAAGGGATAAAGCCCTCCTTCAAAGGGATAGCTCCTCCTATCAAGGGATTAGCTCTTTCTCTTTTGGGATGCATGAACCACCTTGGAGCGAACAATCCACGTCAAAATCCTTCTAGAAACATCTAGAATTAACCCAAAAATGAGTTTTTTAGAATAAACTTGCGCCTTTTTGACTTTTACAGGGGTACGCACCCACCCCTTTACAAATAGAGTGTGCAGGTACGCAGGTATTATGGACAAAGGGTGCGGGTCCGCAGGTAAAAGTAGGAGAAAGTGCGGAACCAGAGTAATATTGATTTTCAATGTCTTTCTCTCTTTTGCAAAGCTTGACATGAAGAGCTAAGGTCTGAGACTTGCTTAGGAGGCTTAGTATAAGTGATGATAGACCCATACTGACTGCAAATAATCATGGTGACAATATTTTTGTGTAACAGATTGCCCCCTAAAGTGCGAAGTCTGTAGCAGATGAGGATTTCATTTATCATTTAAGAAGAGTGAAGTACTTTATCATTTCGAGGATTATCTTGCGGAGAGCCCGGTTGGAACCTGTAAAAACATTTGAGTGAAAAATATATATATGAGATCATATCATCGCTGAGGTAGGCATTCCCATACTCAGATCAAAACTAACTAGAAAAACAAAACTGACTAGAAAACTATCTACTGCTCTGATATAGGAATGATCTTGTAATACATCATAAGTATAGACACATGTAGACACAGTATGGATGCAGCCATCTGTTTATGAATAGTCTACAACACAATGAATACAAAATTCCTCGCAGCCTCGATGGTGGAAACTAGATCCAGGGTCTTCATTTCTACTCCTCGAAATAGTACGATTCTATCCATGTGAATAAATGTGTCGAAGTCGAACATGGTAGAA
>APFE031350269.1:0-40446 GCA_000404065.3 Pinus taeda
TACATCTGATACATTTAGCTGGAAAAATGATTCATTATGGTACAAAGATCGCTTATACCTCTGTAAGAATTCCCAGATAAAACAAAAGATTCTTATGGAATTGCACACTTCTCCCTTAGGAGGGCACTCAGGATTTTTAAAAACTTACCACAGGGTTAAGAAAGAACTTTTTTGGGATGGCCTTAAATCAGATATTCAAAAGTTTGTGGCAGAATGTTTGGTTTGCCAACAAAAAATAATGTTGAAACAATTAAGACACCGGGTCTATTACAACCTTTATCCATTCCAAGCCAACGTTGGGAGGAGGTTTCAATGGATTTAATCACAGGTTTACCCAAGTCTGAGGGAAAGAGTGTCATCATGGTGGTAGTTGACAGACTTACCAAGTATGCACACTTTTGTGCATTATCACATCCAATTAAAGCCAGTACAGTTTCTACTGCATTTATGGAAACAATTCAAAAGCTACATGGAAACCCAAAGATTATTGTAAGTGACAGAGATCCCATTTTCACTGGAAATTTTTGGACATAATTATTTTCTTGTCTTGGTTCTCAGTTAGCTCATAGCTCATCTTATCATCCTCAATCTGATGGGCAAACTGAGATAGTAAACAAATGTTTGGAAGGATATCTTCGTTGCTTTGTATCTGATAAACAGACACAATGGGTCAAATGGTTGCCTCTGGCTGAATGGTGGTATAACACTTCCTTCCATACAGCAACAAAAATGACCCCATTTATGGCACTTTATGGGTATCAACCACCATCCATCACATCATATTTAAGAGAAAATTCTAAGGTTCAGGCAGTGGAACATCACATCGAACATCAACAACAAGTCCTACTCTTAAAGGATAACCTCGTGTTGGCAAAAAATAGAATGAAACAACAGGCAGATCAACATCACAGTGAAAGAAGTTTTGATGTAGGTGATTGGGTATTCCTACGGCTACAACCATATAAGCAAATGTCCCTCAAGCAAGTTAATAAGGACAATAAATTATCACCAAAGTATTACGGTCCATACAAGGTGTTTCAAAAGATTGGTACTATGACGTACAAATTGGAGCTTCCTGCAGCTTCTCAATTGCACCCAGTTTTCCATGTTTCATGTTTAAAGAAGGTTATAGGCGACAAGCTCCCAGTTCAAACAATATTGCCAGAACTTGATGAGGAAGGAAAAAATTATATTGGAACCGGAAGCAGTCATAGAAACAAGAACTCGACAACTACGAAATCGATCAATTTCAGAGTATCTTATCAAGTGGAAGACTTATCTGCAAGATTCCACATGGGAGGATGAGAATTTTATATAGAAGCATCCAGAACTACTCAAGCGTTGAGGGAAACACTTTTTTGAAGGAGAGGGGCATGTTGGGTCCCTATAATACTAGTGATTACCCCATTACTATTGTAGTTGTACCCATTATTAATATTGTTGCACCCCTATTGTCCCCATATTGTTATTACTGTGCCCCATAGAATCCCTCTATTGTTATTTTTGTGGCTTTATGTTGATATTGTTAGGTCAGCTGGGTTATATTGTGACTCCTTAGACTCCTATATATAGAAAGGAGGTTTTATCATTTGTATCATCCAAGAATTGTTCATTTATGTAATGTAAAGGAGGTTTTATCATTTGTATCATCCAAGAATTGTTCGTTTATGTAATGTAAAGGAGGTTGTAATTGTTCATTCGTAGATCAAAGTACGTGGCCATTAGCAAAAGAGAGGGTCAACAACCATGGATTTTCTAGAGTTGTATGTGCAATAAAGGGATAGTATATGTTTAGGGGGAGAATATAATATATATTCAGTGATTTATAGAGGAGAGGTAGCTACAAGAAACCACAGGAACACTTGTCCTTGATAACATGCTTTGTACCTTACCATTGATGTCGTAGAGGGAAGTGTGTCCTCCTTGAAAAAATAAAAAATAAACTAAAAATCAGGAGGTTTTTTCACTAATTCTTGTCTTGAGGTGTTATCATCTTGAAATTAAGACGTGAATTAAAAAGGGGAGAGAAATTAGGTAGAAGCCCTTTTCCATTGATGTAAAAGGGGGAGAGAAAGTTGTTGGTGGTCCAACCAGGGGAGAGAAAACTCAATGACCACCATTGAGATAAAGACATCAACCACAAGGAGAGAAAGAGACTTCATTGTATGTCATTGTGTTGGTAGGATGTAACATAAGGAGTGGCCTTCCATGAGGAGTAATAAGGTGTTTCCATCAATGCCTAAGTGGGGTATTGTTGGAAAGTTGGCATTGTTAGGATGGAAGGAAAAATCAAATGTGTTGGCATTGATGTCAACATGGCTAGCATCGATGCCAACTAGGTTAGGATGAAAGATGCATAGTGTGATTAACATTGATGTGGTGTGCTACATGTTAAGTTGGAGTTGGAGCCTTCACTAGAGCTAAAAGGGGAGATATAGATATGAAGCCATTTCTTCCTCAAAATATTAGTTCATATGCTCCTAGAAATGGTGCAGTTAGATAGTGCTTGCAAAGAGATTCCAATGGTATGTTGAAACCTGAAAATAACTTCCTCAATCGAAAGATATGGTCGATCAAATTTTTTGTTTCTAAGGATAGGTCTAGTGGGATGACATGACACATAGTTGGAAGAAAGATGATTGGTACAGGTCATCCTCCCAGAGGTCCCACAGAGACACGTAACCCTAGTGAGTTTATCCCAACAGCTTCCAAACGAGGTCCAAGGGGACTCAAGCCTAAATTGTTGGGGTGATGAGGTGTCAGGATAAGGTGACATATCAGTATAATATGAACCCATTTATTGGAGGACACGTGGCATAATCTCATTCTCTATGAAATATGATGAGGAGCACAAGTGGAAAGCATGATGGTAAATGAAATTTGTAGCTCTAACATCCATGATGACATCAACATCTGAATGTTTTGATACATGTGGCACCAATGAGATGAGGATACATGACATGAAAATTTGGCATTTTCAAGTGCCAAGTGAGCCAAAAATGGGTGACATGTGAAACCTATTATAGATTGACACATGGAAGATGTTATAGGTGGAAAATAATTTAGCAAATGTACAGAGTGGATGGACACATAACCCCTATAGATATTTCCCCAATAGTTTCCAAAGTTGGCATAAGTATTAAGTTCCAAGCATAGAACCACTAGGATGAGGTGGCAAACATAGTGGTTAGGACATGTAACCCCGACAGAAATTTGATTGGCTTGTGATTAGTAGCAATAGGTTCCATGGGACACATAACTTAGGTAATCTCATATATAGAGAAAAGTGACACGGTGGCAGACAAGTCATCCTGACAATTTTCCTATTAGTCCATGTGTACAATTTTCTCCCATAGGGACACATCACCCTGATAGTTTCACCTTTGTGGGATTCGAAAAAAGCACCAATTTATATTTCCTAGGCGACAGGGCATTGGGAGGATGTGGCGAACAACGTGGAAAGCTCAGTGGCCATAAGCATAAGTTGATTGGTACATGTTAGCATGACAGTGCTCATAGGACATGTAAAACCAAAAATTGTATCTCGACAGGTTCCATAAGTGCTACAAATTTTAATGATGAAGTAACAAGCCTTGGGTAAAAAATTTGATGACATTTTATGTTCTGTCAAATAACCAAAGTTGTGCCCAAGAGTATTTTTTTTGAAGGTTTCATGTATTAATTGGTTGAGGACTTTCAGGATGATTACAACAAAAAGGTATTGTGGGGAGTTCAAAAAGGCCTATGCGCTATATGATGAAAAGTGCTTAAGGGCTAAGAACTTGTGTTTTAAACTGGTCAACAATGAACTTTGGCACACTATGTGTGATATGCATTAGTTATATTGGATGTATCATTGATCTGTGCATGGTACATGAGGCTTGAATGAGTCAACAATGTATTTGGCAAGGTCTCTATTTATTTTGCAACTTTTCCAAAGATGGCAATGCCCAATAGTCATGGTTAGCGTGGTATGAATAGGTTGGCAACATTTGGTGACTTTGCTAAATATGGTAGTGCACCAGAGGCATTATTGTAGCCATTAAAGATTGAAATAAATTAAAGAAATGAGATTGAGAGGAACATCATTTACAGAGCTAAACATCATTTACAGAGCTAAATAATGGAGCCTGGTTCAAACAGAATAGGAAAACTTGAGTTCTCCTCATGCCACAAAGAGAGTAATGATAAAATGACCCTGGGAGTACTATGATCAAAGCAAATCTTAGTGTATCCATACTGGAGTACATTTTGATCTTTATGACCCTCAATTAATAAATGTGGAATGCCACACATATGTTTAGATATTAAACAAAGTAAATTTAATGGTGACACTCCTTGAGTGTGCAAGTTGGATTGAGATTCAATTCTCAGCATGGAAAAACCTCTAGATCCCATTATTTGATTAAAAAAATCTACAGTGGTTGAGTAATTGGATGTAACAATAGAATGGAGAGCCTTGTTGGAGTATTTTGTTATGAAACTAGATTACAAAACATAAGCAAATATAGATTAACTACTTAAAATTTAGCCTCTTCGAGGGGGAAACCTCCTTTACATCACTTAAATGAACAATTATTTGATGACACAAATGAAAAACCTCCTTGGTATCTATATATATATATATATATATATATATATATATATATAGATTATAGATATAGATATAGATATAGATATATGATATAGATATAGATATATATAGATATCTATATCTATATCTATATCTATATCTATATCTAATAAATATATATATATATATTATATATATGACTCTAAGGGGTCACAATATAATTGGAGCCTACATAAAAATAATAATGTAAGGGCATAAAAATAATAATAAGGGGGATATACTAGTATTATAAGGACTGAACATGCCCCTCTCCTTCAAAATAAGTGTTGTAGTCAATGCTTGAGTAGTTAATGATGCTTTTGTATAATATTATCATCCTCCCATATGGAATCTTCAATGGGTGAGTTCATCCACTTAATGAGATACTTTGAAATTGATTGATTCCATAGCTATTTGGTTCTTGTTTATGTGACTGCTTCAGGCTCCAATATTATTTTTTATTCCTTTTCATGTTATGGTAATATTGTTTTAACTGGGATCTTGTCACTAATAACCTTCTTTAATCTTGAAACATGGAAAACTGGGTGTACTTAGGAAGATGCAGGCAACTCCAATTTGTATGCCATAGTACCAATCTTTTGTAACACCTTGTAAGGACCATAATACTTAGGTGATAATTTAGTATCCTTCTTAGATTTATTGAGGTACATTTATTTGTATGGTTGTAGCTGTAAAAATAGCTAGTCACCTATCAAAACTTCTTTCACTGCGATGTTGATCTTCCTATTGTTTCATTCAATTCTACATTAGAGTGAGGTTATCCTTTAAGATTTGGAGAACGTGTTGTTGATGCTAAATGTGATCCTCCAATGCTTGAAACTTAGAATTTTATCTTAAATATGATGTGATGGACAATGGATGATATCCATAAAGTGTCATAAATGGGGTAGTGTTATACCACCATTCATCCAAAGGTAACCACTTTACCCATTGTGTATTTTATCAAATACAAAGCAACGAACATATATTCCTAAACATTTTTTCACTATCTTAGTTTTCTCATCAAATTGAGGATTGATAAGATAATTTATGAGCTAATTGAGTACCAAGACAAGAAAATAATTCCGTCCAAAAATTTCCAGTGAGAATGGGATCTATGTCACTTACAATAATCTTTTGGTTTCCACATAGCTTGTTAATTGTTTCCATAAATGTAGTAGCAATTGTACTAGCTTTAAAATGATGAGATAATGCACAAAAGTGTGCATACTTGGTAATTCTATCAACTACCACCATCATGACACTCTTTCCTTCATACTTGGGTAAACCCATGATAAAATCCATTAGGACCTCCTTCCAACATTGACTTGGAATGGCTAAATATTGTAACAGGCATGGGGTTTTAATTGTCTCAACTTTATCTTGTTGGGAAACCAAAAAAAATTCCACAAACTTCTAAATATCATATTTAAGGCCATCCCAAAAAAACTCCTTCTTGACCCTATGGTAAGTTTTTAAAAATATTGAGTTCCCTCATAAGGAGAGGTGTTAAATTCCAAAAGAATCTTTTGTTTGAGTTGGGAATTCTTACATAAATATAAGCGATATTTGTACCATAATGAGTTATTTTTCCATATAAATGTATCATATGTTTTGGGATCTTTCTGCAAGTTTTGAATGAGTGTCCACAATTCTTGATTCTTTGATTCCTCCCTCGCTTCAAGGATATAGTCAGGTTAAATAATTGAAATGGCATAGAGAAATGCTTCCACATCCTCATCCCTTCTTGAGAGTGCATCTGCAACACAATTTTTCTCCCCTTTTTTGTAGATGATTTCAAAGTCATAAGCCAACATCTTAGTGACCATTTTTGTTTCTCTTGTAATACAACATTTGTTCCAAAAAGCATTTAAGACTATCATGATCTATTTTTACCTTGAAGTGCCTTCCCATTAGGTAAGGGTGTCATTGTTTTATGGCATGTATTATTGCCAACATTTCCTTCTCATAAATAGGTTTGTGTAAATACTTTTCATTGATTCAATGACTTTAAAATGCAATGGGTCTTCCTTCTTGTATCAAAACAACACCAACTCCATTTCCTAAGGCATTACATTCCACCATAAAGGTTTTTGTGAAGTCTGAAGTAGCTAAAACTGGATAATGGAACATGGCCTCTTTAAGATGTTCGAAGGACTTAGTTGCTTTTGGAGTCCAAAAAAGCGCATCTTTCTTTAGTAATGTTGTTAGAGGTGCTACTATTTTTCCATAATTCTTAAAAAGCTTGTGATAATACCCTATCAACCCAAGAAATCCTTGAAGATGCTTTAGAGTTATGGGGATTTTCCATTCCTTCAAGGCTTTAATTTTGTTAGGATCTACCTTAACACCCTCATGAGATACAATATGCCCTAAATATTCTACCTCATGTACCCCAAAGAAACATTTGGAGGTTTTTTCATACAATTGTTTCTCCTCCAATAGTTTGGGCACCCTGTCAACGTGTTGAACATGATCCTTCCATGAGTTGTTGTATATTAGTATATCATCAAAAAATACTAACAAAAATTTTATACAGACGGGTTTGAAAATGGAATTCATCAAAACTTGAAATGTGGAAGGTGCATTAGTAAGGTCAAAATGCATGACCAAAAATTCATAATTCCCTTCATGAGTTTTGAATGTTGTTTATGGAATGTCTTTAGTCTTCATTCTAATTTGATGATATTTTGAACAAATATCCAAATTAGTGAAGTAAATTGCTCCATGTAATTCACGAGAATGGGAAATTTCTATTTAATAATGAGCTTGTTGAGCTCCCTATAATCTGGACACACACCATGATCCATCCTTCTTGTGTACTAATAATATTGGAGCAGAGAAAGAACTTTGGCTAGGTTGAATTATACCTGCCTCTAGCATTTCTAGAAAAATACATTCGATTTCACTCTTTTGGGTGTAAGGACATATGTAAGGTCTAATTTTTGGACTAAGGCTTCCTGGAATCAATTGGATAACATGATCATGATCGTGAAAAGGTGGGAGTCCTTTAGAAGTCTCAAATATCTTGGAATGATTGTCCAATATTATTTGGAGATCTGGAGAAATAGACAATTTCAATGTTTGAACATCTAGTGAGCATAATTGTGCAATTATTCCTCGTTTTTCTTTCTTAAAAATATTTTCTATGCCATTAGAGCTAATTGTCTTCCCTAGTTTCCTTGTGATGCCCCTTAATTCAATTTCCTTTCCTTCGTAAGAAAATTTTGAGAAAAGTTCTTGAAAATTAAAATTTATCATCCCCAAAGATAGTAACCGGAATTCTAATACAACATCAACAACACCCATTGGAATGGAAAGAATTGGACTTTCAATACATATGCACCCATGGTTCGATTCATGTTATGGAACCTCCCCCGAGAAATTTATAGTACCCCCATTTGCAACCATCACTTGACACTCTGGTGCTAGATATAGAAAGAAATTAAATTCCTTAGCTATCTTACAATGAATAAAATTATGGGTACTACCAAAATCGATCAACACTACCTTTTTTCTGGATGTATCCTTCTATCTTGAAAGTTTGAGGAGTGGTAATTCCTAACAATGAATTACAAGATATGATCGGATTCATTTATTCTTGTGGTCAGATTCATTTCTTCTTTCTCTTAGATTAGTTCCCAGTGTATATCCTCTTGTTTTGATGTTTCTTGTTCCTTTTCTTCCTCCTCTTCACAATATATGTAAAACAATTTCTTCTCAGCACATTTATTACCCTTAGTGTATTTTCTATCGCAACTGTAACCAAGCTATTTTTCTCTTTTTTTCCTCCAGTTGTTATGTTATCAACCATGTTGATTATAGGAGGCTAGGAGCATAAACACTTTCATCTTTATAGTTGTGAGTAGTAGATTTGTGTAGAATAACATTAAAAGGTGTTGTCATAAGGAAAAGTAGAAATTGTTACCCCCAAAAAACATTGTCCGATGCCTCAAAACACTCTCTGAAGGTTTCATACCATGTTTTTCTAAACTTGGTCCCACCGACAAAAGAGGTCTTGCGAGTTAGTTCCTCCATTTTTCCACTCTAAGAGAATCGATATGGATGACAAACAATATAATGATATAAGATAGATAATTTATGTTGTTTCACATGTTATGATGTTAGTTGCTCGTGTGAATCATTGACAAGATTAAAATAAAATATAAATTGATATTAAAATTTTAAATTAGCCTTAATATTGATTCACTCCTCCCCCCTTAGTATTAATTATTATTTCCAAAAAATGGAACCAAAGCATGTTCAATAGGGACAACTTAATCCTTTCAAGGTAGAATAAAAGGAAACATCGCTAATCATATTTGGCTAATCCTAGAAGGAGTACCATTTTTTAATGGAGTAGACTACATGATCTGGAAGATTAGAATGGAATCCTATTTAATGGCTTTAGATGCTGATATGTGATGCTTCATAGTGAAATGATCTAGAATTCATCCAGGATAAAGACTGAAAGGTATTACAGACTCATGTGCATGGATGTGCCTATGTTACTTATGCAACAGATCGATAAGATTTCTAGAATACATACACACTAAGGCAATTAGAGAAAACATAACAGTCAAACATGTAAACAAAACAAGTTTGATAAGGAGTTCACCCAATGCTCCTGGGCTATGTCTCCTAGTCCAGCCTTTCAGTGGTGACCTCTCTATTATGTTTTCGAGCAGAGTTTTTACAGCAGTTAGCTCGATTCAAGACTCACTAACACAAAAAAGTCAATAGGAATGGAGTTCACAGACTCTGCTTATTGAAACTCGACCTCTGAGGGTCACAGTAGTGTGACAGGTCTATGCCGAGGAGTTTGCTTGAACCTTTCAAGCCTTCACTGGAGTACACACACTCTCTGACTCTCTCTAGCTCTATCTGGCTTGATGCTTCCTTCAGGTCAGCTCAGCTTCTACTCTCTATTCTCTGCTATTAAATTTCTACGCCTCTATTACTTTGCCTCTGCATTCTGCTTCTATCAGTTCCTGGCTTTAAAGTCAGTCTACTCTTTGACTGCTCATTTTCTCTTCTTGGCCTTCTAGTTTCCTTTCCTCTATCCATTTGAATTCCTCTGCTCTACATCATCATCACTGGGTAACGCCTTGTAGGGAGGTGGCCACCTGTTTGCTAATGAACTGGGTGTCTGAATCATACACGAATGGCCATTAAATCTATTTTCTTCAATATTGCCTACAAACACGAATCATTTGCCAACTCATCTTCCATGTCGGACTTCAAATCCCCTGTCATCTTTCTTTTTGACCTGTCAAATCTGGTCAGTCATCGGGATGCATCTCCACCATTGATCTAGACCCCCTAGATCCTACAGTTGTCCTTCATATCGGGCAGACAAGTCGCACGACATTTACCCATCCAATGCGGGTTGTTTTCTCTCTCTTCCACTAGATGCGTGTCGCTCAATGTGTGGCATCAGGAGAGACTTAGTCAAAATTGCTTGCCGCCTTGAAGCCTTTCGATATCTTATTGGTTTTGGGGAATCCCGCAATACGGAACCTAAACAGTTACTTTTTTGAGTTTTATAGCATTTTTAGGTCTAGGCGCTTCGAGGCTTTCCTTCACTAAGGGGGATGCTCTGCGAACGTGATTAGCACTAATCGCATATCAGAATCCACCTCTGTTCCTTGATCCGGCCTCTGGTTTTTCCAGTTTTGTGCCATTTCCCTTTACCATGGGCCAACTTTCTACGTGCTCAATCGACAGTCCTCGTTGGTCCGCTCTGGCCACAACTGCAATTGTTATCAGTATTCCTTCTGATAGCTTTGACTTTTCTAAGACTTGAATCTTTTAACATAATTTGAAATAGTCATGAAAACTTAGAGAGTTTTTAGGATCCAATTCGGATCACGGCCTTCCCACTAAAAAACCTTTTGGACCACCAAAAGTGGGTTTTCTTTTAAGAATCAATCAAGTGAGGGTATTGCTTCTTTGCTTGCTCAATTTCTATCCATTTCGCACTACTTGGCTTTGAACCTTTGAGTCTAATTCTAAGGTACTCAACATCCCCTCTCTGTGTAGTTCTTACCGTCCTATCTAGAACTGTATCTTCCTGCAACTCATCAAGATATTCAGGTAACAGATCATCAATAGAAGGCAATTGACTCTACTCTTCGGGATCTTCAATTAATGAAGGTTTGAATAGTCTCAAGTTGTTTGCATTAACAACTTAGTAGATGTGCATGTAAGCTGGTAGATCAAGGCAAAAATCATTCTCACCAATTTTATCAAGTACCTTGAAAGGTCCATACCTTATTGGCTTCAGCTTCTTACCTTCACCTTGCATTTTGTCTTTGCTGATATGCAGCCAGTCTTGGTCACCTACTTGGAAACTGTGCTCCATCTAATGCTTGTCATGCCTTGCCTTATACTTGGCTTGGCTCTTTTCCAGTTGTTCCTATACTGCCTGGTGAATCTCTTGAATTTTTTCAATGAACTTGGTTTCCTTGTCCACATCATTGTGTCCATCAACTACTATGTCTTTACCAAAGACAAAATCCAAGGGAGACCTTGGTGTGAAACCAAAACAGGTCTCAAAAGGAGATCTTTATGTAGAAGAATGTTTAGCTCGGTTGTAAGCATGTTGCACATAGCATAAATGTTTATCCCAAAGTTTGGGATGCTTGCTGCAATATCCTCTGAGCAACTGGATCACTGTCCTATTGACCACTTCTGTTTGGCCATCTGTTTGCGGATGAAAAGTTGTGCTTTTCTTCAGTCTAGTGTCCATCAATTCCCACAAGATTGACCAAAATTTCCCAAAAAATCGGGTATATCAATAAGATATTATGGAAGTGGGTAATCCAAAATGAACCCATACATGATAAAAGAACAACTTTGTAGTTTTTTCAGTTGTAATTTGTTTGTTACAAGGTATTAAAATACACATTTTGCTGAACCTATCCACAACAACATATAAATAGTCATCACCTTTCCTAGATTTAGGCAGTCCTCCAACAAAGTCCATGGAAACACTTTCCCAAGGATGAGAAGGAACTGGTAGTGGACTGTACAAGCTTAGTTTTCTATTGCTGGGCTTGCTTTTAGCACACATGGTACACCCTCTTACATATCTAGAAATTGTCTCATTCATTTTCAGCCAATAAAAAAATCTTTGCAGCTGTGCAACTGTTTTACTTACACCAAAGTGACCTGATATTAGAGAAGTGTGTGCTTCTCGAATTATCTTTACCCTTTCAATTTTTGGAATGCATAGCTTCCCACAACGATACAAGAGTTGGTCCTTAATATGATTATCCAATTCTTCTACTCGTTTTCCTTGACTTAATGTTGCATATACATCTTTAAAATCTATATCTTGAGCATATTTTTCAATGTAGCTCTCATGCAATATTGAATTATGCTTAAGTATAGTAGATGCATTTATAATTGGTCTAGATAACATATCTGCAACTTTATTGTGTATGCCCTTTTTATATCTGATGACTAAATGAAACTGTTGTAGAAAACCCATCCATCTATAGTGCCTTGATTACTGCAACTCAGTTTGGGAGTGTAGATATTGAAGTGGTTGATGATAAGTATGTATAACTGTCTTTTTTCCCATTAAGTAATGTTTCCATTTTTTCAGAATCTGTACAAATGCATACAATTCTTTATCATATGTGGGATAGTTAACTACTACAGAATTAAATGTCTCAGAATGATAATATATGGGCTTACCATGTTGCATCAACACTGCTCCCATGGCATAGTCATTGGCATTCATTTCAATCTCAAATGGTCTTTGAAGATCAGGCAGTGCTAGTACTAGTGGTGTACTAATCTTTTATTTCAAGGTGTTAAAGGCTTTCTGTTGTTTGCCTCCCCATTGAAACACCTTGTTCAATCCTATTAAAGCATGTAAGGGAGCTACAATTAAGGAAAAGTTAGAAATAAACTTTCTCCAGTATTGTGTTTCCCCTAAGAAGCTTCTAACCTCTGTAGCAGATTTGGGTTTAGGCCAGTTTACAATGACTACAACCATAGAGATATCTATCTTCAGTTCACCACCCCCTACTATATGTCCCAAATAATTCAAAGATGTTTTGCCAAATTCACATTTTGAGAGTTTAACATAAACTTTTTCTCTTTTCAAAACATCTAGTGTCTGCTTAACATGCTTTAAATGTTCTTCCCACATTTTGTTGAATATAAGAATGTCATCCAGATATACAATAGAAAAATCATCAAGAAAAGTTCTAAGTACATCATTCATTACTCTCATGAAAGTAGCAGGAGCATTAGTTAAGCCAAAAGGCATAACCAACCACTCATACAATCCCTACTTTGTTTTGAAAGCAGTCTTCCATGCATCTTGCTCTGCAACTCTAACTTGATGATAGCCACTATGCAAGTCTAACTTGGAAAAATAAACATCTTCTTTTAACTGATCTAATAGATCATCTATGCGAGGAAGGGGATAATGATTTTTTATCGTTATCTTATTAAGTTCTTGGTAATCAATGCACATTCTCCACAAACCATCTTTCTTTTTCCCCAAAACAATTGGAGACCCACATGGTGATGTGTTAGGTCCGCTGAACCCCTTCTCGAGAAGCTCCTATACCTACCTCTTGATTTCTGTATTCTCTAAAGCAGGAAACTTGTACATTCCAATGTTAGGCAATGGAGCATCTTGCTACAAATTAATATCATGCACTATTTTGTTTTTGGGTGGCAGGCCTTTAGGTTCTTGAAACAATACATCATATTTTGGAACAACTTTTTCTAAATCAGCTTGCTATTTAGCATCACAACCCTCAAATACATTGGTTTTATCAAGTTTCCTTTCCTTTATAACCATCAGTACAAATTGTTCACATGAATTTACAATTCATTTCACCTACCCTAAGTTTATGAGAGTACAATTATTCTTGAGCATATGAGCTCTTACAATATATTTGATTCCATCTTTAACGAGTAGATACTTGTTCTCAGCTCTATAGAAAATAGCTTTTCTATCATACAAGTAAGGACTTCCTAAAACAATTCCACATATATCTAAAGGAACTATATCCAACTCAACCTCATCTACAAATGCTGACCCAAAAGAAAACTTAAGTTTACATTGGCTGGCCACTTGTATTTTTGCTTTAGCACATAGCCAACCTAATGGATATGGTTTCTTGTGAGGTGTGGTTAGCAATCCCAACTTCTTTACAATTTCTTTAGAAATTAAGTTTACTTGTGAGCCACTATCAAACAAAGTATCAATCTTTTGATGATTGGAAATAACTCGAATATGAAAAAGCCCACATCTTTTTCTCTCATTTTCTTCATTATCAGTAGATTGTGCAGAATGACTAGTAAATGCTTCAAAAATTTTACCTTTTATACCTATCGCTGTGATTGTTGCTTTATCTCTTGAGTCTGACCCCAAATATTTTTGAATAGCTATAGCAGTCTTCTGCTTCTTGCCCTCTAACTTCTTAGGTTTCAACTCCGGATGTAGAATCCAGCAGTGTTCATCATCATGCCCATCCTTCTTACAGTGATTGCATGAGGACTTGCTCTTCTGTACAGTGTTTGTCTTCCTCTCTTTCCATTTCTGTTTTCTTTTCTACTTATTTTTTCTTGCAATGGGTTGGGATGATCCCCAAACTTCTAGGTTCCCATTCTTACCTCTAGCTTCTAGATGCGTAGCCTGAACAGATACCTCATCTATGCTAGTGGGATTAAACATGAGGATAGTGTGCCTCATGTAGCTGTGTATATCACCCATGTACTTCAACAGAGTCTTGAGTGAGTCTAAAGAAATTCCTAGAATCAAAGCTCTTTTCCTAAATTCTTGAGTGTAA
Source organism: Pinus taeda (assembly GCA_000404065.3). Classification (NCBI taxonomy): domain Eukaryota; kingdom Viridiplantae; phylum Streptophyta; class Pinopsida; order Pinales; family Pinaceae; genus Pinus; species Pinus taeda. Next base: position 14,434 of record APFE031350269.1, read on the forward strand.
CCTTGTACACTTTTCCTGTTTAGTTGTCGAAGAGTTTACGAGCTCATCATGGCTTGCCGCATGTAGGATAGTGGATAGAATTGCTTTTTAATTGCAGAAACAAATTCACTCGAGACAGAAAGAATCTTACCATGTTTCTTCATGTCATCTTGTTTCCTACCTTCCCACCATACCAAGGCTACCCCCAAGGCGTAGGCTAGCCAACTAAATCTTACTCTTTTCAGAGTCAATGCTCTGCACTCTGCAATAAACATCAATTTTTCTGATTCAATTATCCAGCTTCTTTGCATTCAACTCCCCATCATATATTGGTAAATCAAATTTAACATCTAATTTAATCAAAGATGTCTTCTTTTTATTTTTAGGGCTATTAGGAGGTGTGAGAAATTTTTCTTCTTTCCCTTTTCCTTTGGAGTGGTCATGGAGGAAAGATTCTTCTACTCCTTTGTCTTGTTTGGAGCTTTATGAATTTTCATCTCTATGTTTCTTATAGTCCCTATACATTTCCTCCACCATGGATTCAGGGTCATAAAAATATCCATGAGCTAGGGGTCTGATTCCAAGGGATTTTCTTCTAACATTTTCCTCTTAGAATAAAATCTTCCAATTTCCAGGTTAGTTTCAGCCAATTCTCCTTCTCCTAATTTAAGCTTCGATCTAGTTATCATTCAACAACAAAATCCAACACAAGCTTGTCTAGCCTTAATAACCCTATGCTCTGATACCACTTGATCTGGAATTCATCTAGCATAAATAATTAAAGGTATTATAGACTCATGTGCATGGATGTGCCTATGTTACTTATGCAACAGATCGATAAGATTGCTAGAATTCATAGACACTGAGGCAATCAGAGAAAACATGACAGTCAAACATGTAAACAAAATAAGTTTAATAAGGAGTTCACCCATTGCTCCTAGGCTACGTCTCCTAGTCTAGCATTTCAGTGGTAGCCTCTCTATTATGTTTCAAGCATATTTTTTACAGCAATTAGCTTGATTCGAGACTTACTAACATAAATAAGTTAGTAGGAATGGAGTGCTCATACTCTCCTTACTGAAACTCAACCTCTGAGGGTCATAGTAGTGTGACAGGGCTATGCTGAGGAGTTTGCTTGAACCTCTCAAGCCTTCACTGGAGTACATAGACTCTCTGACTCTCTATGGCTCTATCTGGCTTGATGTTGCCTTCAGGTCAGCTCGACTTCCACTCTCTGTTCTTTTCTATTAGCTTTCTACGTCTCTGTTACTTTGCCTTTGCATTCTGCTTTTGTTACTTCATGGCTTTCAATCCAGTCTGCTCTTTGACTGCTCATTGCCGCTTCCCAGCCTTCTGGTTTCCTTTCCTCTATCCATTCAAATTCCTCTGCTCTGCGTCATCATCACTGGGTAACACCTTGCAGGGAGGTAGCCCCCTATTTACTAACGAACTAGGTTCTAAATCATATTCGAATGGTCGTTAAATCTATTTTCTTCAAGATCGCCCGTGAACGTGAATCGTTTTCCAACTCATCTTCCACGCCGAACGTCAAATCCCCTGTCATATTGCTTTTTGACCTATCAAATCCGGTCAGTCATCGGGATGCATCTTCGCCGTTGATCTGGATCCCACAGATCCTATGGTCATCCTTCATATCGGGCGAACAAGTTGAATGGTGTTTACCCATCCAATGAGGGTGGTTTCTCTCTCTTCTACTGAACGCTTTCGCTCAATGTGTGTCATCGAGTGGGACTCAGTGAAAACTACTTACCACCTTGAAGCCTTTCGATATCCTGCTAGTTTTGGGGAATCCTATGCTACGAAACTGAAATAGTTACTTTTCCAAGTTTTATAGTGTTTTCGGGTCCCGACGCTTCAGGGCTTTCCTTGACTAAGGGGGACACCCTGCGATATGCGATTAACACTTAGCACTAATCACATATCAGAATCCACCTCTGTTCCTTGATTTGGCCTTCGGTTTTGTTAGTTTTGTGCCATTGCGCTTTACCATGGGCCAACAGTCTGCGCGCTCGACCGAGGGTCCTCATTGCTCCGCTCTGGCCACAATTGCAATTGTTATGAGGATTCCTTCTGATAGCTTTAACTTTTCTAAGACTTGAATCTTTTAGCATAATTTGAAACAATCTTGAAAACTTAGAGAGTTTTTAGGATCCAATTCGAATCACAAAAGGAGAAAAGAATGAGCTTAAGGAAGAAGCCAAAAATATCATCATCAAAGGGCTATCAAGGTTAGATGCATTTAAATTTAGTCATTGTGAGATAATGAAAGAAATGTTAGACATATTGGAATATTGATTAATGTAAGGTATGAATATTCACGAGAAATGCACAATGCACTATAAGGTGGGTCTCTTCAAGGTCCAACACGATGGGAAAGTGCAAGAGACATGGTTGATGAGCCTACTAACTGAAACTACATAATGCACTATAATCAATGGTGAGGGAGGTAGTGACTATGTAGGTTTGCTTCATAGTGACTGGGGGAAGGCGTCACTATGCACTAGAATTGTGTAATTTACTAAGGAGGCCAAGTAGGATAATATGATTATGCAATGAGGGATTCCAATCAATAGAGGAGCAAGACTAGGCACTGCAACTACACAATGTGTAGTGATTCAAGGGAAGACTCCTATGCTAACTTAAATGAGGGTTGTAGTGGCTTATACATGGACTGAATATCCACTAGAACTATGAAATTTGGGGAGGGAGGCTCAATGGAAGATAATTTTGTGTGGTTGGATGAGGAAAGTAGCAATAGGTGAAGTCACTTTGCTAGGAAGGTTATTACTGTAGTGTGAAGGAAGGAGGACCTTTACATTGCACAATTTTCTTTTGAAAAGTGTTGAAGGAGGTACTTTTTGTAAACTATAAGTGATCCATGTGCTATGAAAGGTATATTTTATCAAGGTTTAGTGTAGTGAGTCAGTACAAAAGTAGTAATGGTTAGTGACCATGCCTTGAAGGTGCTCAATATGCAATCATAGGGGCTAACAATGAAATAAAATTAGTGCACAAGTTTGGGAAGGTGATATTTTACCAATGAGGATCATAGATAGTTAATTATTATCACCTGGGTATAGCTTAAATCCTTCATAACTTGCACTAGATGGAGGGATCAAGAAGAGCTTTGAAATGGTTGAGTGTAGGACTAGTAGGGTAAGAGAGAAAAAATCATATGAACGAGACTCCACCATGGATCACACTCGTGAATGACATAAATATATACTAGGGGAATGCACAAGAATCAAAATTAACAATCACACCTTGAAAAAGTATTGTCGCTAGAATGGAAGACCTGTAGATGAGTGAGAGAGAGACTTGTAGCCATCTGAAATGTCTAACCAAATGAAGTTGTAGAGAAATCCAAACTTTTTATGCCAAAGATACTAACATAATAGGATATTTATAATTTTTTAAGGGTCTGAAAGGACATATCTTTTTTCCAAGCCAACTTGATCAAATGAGTTGAATTGAATTTGAAAATTTAAATTTTATTAAATAATTTTCCCTCCAAGGTTTAAGGCAGACTTGGTGTGGGATCATAATTAATTATTAATATATATATATTCATTTTCTTTGATTTCTCAATTAGCATGGGGGCTAGGGTATTTCTCCCTAGATACCAAAATTAGCACTTCCTCTCATCTAGGGAGGAATTCCAAAAGTGTCAGGCCACCTTAGTCCCAAGGTCATTCAGTCACTACATCAAATAAAACTATATGAAAGATCATCTTATCTCAGTATATCTCATAGAAAGAGAGCCATCATATGGGTTCCTATTTCAATAAGAGAAGTACCTTACTGGACACTCAAGTCCTATTTCATATCGCTCTCAAATAGAGAGGAATTGCATCAACCAAGCCAAAGACCATCAAGGACGTTATATCATGATGTATCTCGAGTAAAAATATCAATCATATGGAAGACAAACAACTGCATCATCAATAAGACCTGTCTCATAAAAGAAGAGGAACACATAACCAATGATAGGGGAGATCATCCCTCCAAACCCTACTTGTCTCTAGGTCAAGTCTCATGACTTTTATCTCAGCTATAACAACTGGAATCCATCTCATCTCTTCTCATCTTAGCTTGATTCCTTTTACCATCATATGAACAATGATTTCTTGACCTAAAGAAAAAGGAGAATCATTATAGGGGAGCTTTGGAAACCACCCTATTAACTCATGCTACCATCCTATATCCAATAATAAATTTGGTCATCTGAATTAGAATCATTATTTTCATCATTTTATATCTCATCTCAGATCATCTCTATCCATGTCCATCTATTGAAAAATCTCAAATATAAAGATGAAGAGTCACTACATGGGAGCTCCAGCTACCACCCTGAATCTAATACCAAGAATCTACTCAGCCAGAAGGCTAAGAATTTGCATCTTCTTAGCCAGAGGGCTAAGAAACCAATTGCTAAACTAATAAGGCTAAGAAACCACAACTCATAAGAATCATCATCAGGGAGCCTCAACTATTACCTAGGAGAATCACCATCGGCGAGCCTCAGCTACCACCCAAAATCCACATACAATAGGAGGGATGCCACTTACCATGATAGGTAAAGTTAGCACCTATTCTATTTTCTTAGTTGATATTCCCATCTTGGCCCTTAATGATCAAGTGGTAGAACACCTACATCTCTATCTAAAGTGGGATGCTAATTACCATAAATGGTAAGGATTGCACCTAACTCAAGAAACCAACACCCATTGGCTATGTGTGGGAAACTAGATGCCAACTAGGGTATACTCTGTCAATACCAAAGAGACACAATAAGCAGGATATGACGTACCATAGAAGGTAGGGATCATAAACTATCATATTTTTTTATAATAGGTAGGATATGACTTACCAAGAGGTAAGTTTCACAGACTATCCTATTTCCTAGAGATCTCTCAACCCCAGGAGTTCTAAGGATTAATTCCTCACCCTAGGAGCTCAAATGAGGGGGGAGAGAGTAGCTAAGTGTCCTCAATCATCTAGGACCCTTACCTGGGAGGGTTGCATCCATTAATCCATGCTACTCTCTAAAGATCAAGAAATATGATGGAGCATCACTTCTTTTCTCTACAACATATCAAAATGCTCATATCTGAAACTAGCTCAAATATCTACTAAAGAGTTCAACCACAATGGATTATGCAGTATTTTTGAGCAACAATCCTTTGTTTTCCTGTTCATACAACACATCAAATCAAATATTATGTTACATCAAATGCATGACATAAATAAAATAATATCATATTCATTCTTTCACCTTCTCACATAGGGAGGAAGAAACCGCATGCCTAAGCTTCTCTTATATAGTAGCATTATCTTAATCCATGAAGATGTCTCTATCCCATAAATATATATATATATATATATATATACTCTATTTCACTCAAGGTGCAAGTTTGCAACACAAGGATCCATCTAGCCAATTTCCCATTACGAGATCCACCAAATCTAACAACAATGACCCATCAATCCAAACTTCCTCTAACAAGGAAATCCTTTACTATACTTCTACAAGAAGTGGATCTTGAAAATATTTGGGATAAATCAATCATGTCAGCATTGAACTATTAGCACATCAAATTAATTAACAAATACATACCTCTAGCAACATTAGATGTTCATCAATCTAGGTCTAGAAGACTTGTTTCAATCTGCATTCATGGGTCTCTCCCCCTGAATGGGAAGCTTCTCTAGTCATCATCAATGCATCAAGATCATAGCCATATTAGTTCATATAAAAAATTAGGGTCATTGGCAAGTTTACCTCCATTCAATATCACGTATCCATCATGTTATACAAGCATTTCCATTAGAGTCTTAACATTATCAAATCTGGGCATCCATTTTTTTCAAATTGTCAAATTTTCCATGTTGTTAAGTCATCATAGTAGTTACAGAAAATCCTTATCAAGGTCAACATGAAGATAATTAGTAGATCCTGAGTATTTCCATTAGGGTTACCATATTGACAAGAGTGTAATGTTATGGTATATTAAAGTCAGTGTTTTAGGCTATGCTTTATGTTTAGACAAAATTAGGATATCCATATATCATTGAGATTTATAGTATAAAGTTCGTCAATATATCACATGTGATAGAAATCATACTTATTCACATATGTATATGCATTACTCAATATTATTATATGAATCAAGCCTTTTCTTAAGGTAATATTTTTGTCATACCTCAGGGCTTAACTTTCCATGCTAATGTTTCAGCTAAAACATAACATTGTAATAATTATGTTATATTATACATACCTCGTAATATTTGGATACCTTAGAAACTTGTAGCATATACACTTTTTCATCTCGCATATGCCGAGAATAATTTTCACTAGTTCCAATAATAAATTTGCATTAGGTTCCCTTTCCTGTTCTAGCTTCATGTTCCTACTCTAGTTCTTCTCTTCCTGCAATTGCTCCATTTTCCTGCATCATTTAGCATCCATATGATTCTCAATAAGTATTTTCTTGTCACAGCTTCATCATAAATATAGAACTATTCAAATACTCAAATATGCATGCAAGGAGGATAAGAAATAATCTAAATAGGAAATCTAAACAAGAGTAATGTCATAAAGAAACAACAGAAGTCTAGAAGATGCTTATCTTTAAAAAGGATAGAAGGAAGTGATAAACTACCTCTTGATCAAGCCTTCAAGATTCATTACTTTCCATCATCCACATGTCAATGTTTCCTTCAATATTTTCAATCATCTTGATCAGCACCCGGGCCCAATCGAGACTAGCCCATCTAGGGTTACAATGAATCTGTCATAGTTACAGAAATAGCTTCTTAATAATAATGATAACGTTTTAATATTGTATAAATTAAGTCTTTATAATATCCAAGCCATTCAAACACATTATAAGGGTTTCTCCCAAACCCTAATCTCATGTTATCCATTAAGGGTTTCTCCCAAATCCTAATTTCAATTGCTAGAATAAGGTTGCATATGGTTTCTCTCAGACGCTAGCTGTATTTTAGGTCTCCAACATATTCACCTCTTTCCTTTTCCTGATCCAAAAATCCATCAGGGTGTCTTCATAGGGGTGATCTTAATTACTTTCCTTCAACCCAACTTTGATACCATGTTAATTTTCCTCAAGATCATATTGTTCTTTGCCTTAGATAATTGCATTATAGTGTGACCATGTGAGTTCCATACTATTATGTGAGTGTCATGTACTTCCCAGTAAATATGAGAGTAATATTCCAAGAGTGATATTATGTTCCATATAGAAAGTGAGATTCAAAGAACGAAAGTCTTGTAGCCAGAACGTGTGACCTGTAGATGAGCTAGAGACCTGAGTGAGAGAGAGAGACATGCAACCATCTGAAATTGTAATAAAACGAAGTTGCAGATAAATCCAAATTTCTTGTGCCAAAGAGACTAACGAAATAGGATATTTTTAATTATTTGAGGATCTGAAAGGACATATATTTTTGTGAAGTCGACATGAATTTGAAAATTCAAATTTTATTAAATAATTTTCCCTTCAAGGTTTAAGGTTGAATTGGTGTGAGATCATAATATATATATCTCTCTCTCTCTCTATATATATATATATAGATATATATATGCATTTTATTTGACTTCTCGATTATGACATAGGACTAGAGGATTTATCCTTAACAATCAAAATTAGCAGAGGGCTCCATGACTTTAGATGATATTTTTAGCAAGAAGAGACCCCCTTCCATCAAGGTTGGTTTGGCCTTCAAAGAAGATTCAAGCTCTAAGAAAGAAAATTTAGTTGAAGGTTCCAACAACAATAAAAGAAAAGGAGTTGTTGGACAACAACATCAGCAAAATGCTAAGCAACAAAAAAGGTAAGAAAATGAATAGTAGAAGAAGAAAAAACAAAGAATTAGTCAAGGTAGCAATTCAAGTAGCCAAAAAGAGTGATTGAAGAACCAACAAGAGAACTTTGTCCCTCAAGTACATGGTCATAAAAGGTGAAAGGTTCATAGGTATGGAATTTGGTTCAATGGTTATATTTTTTCTTTAAACAGTTATGGGCATAAAACCATCAGGTGTAGATGACATGCAAGAAAACAAAATGTGTTCAGTAGTAGCAACAAGAGAGTTGATTATTATCCAAGGATTGGGTATGATAACAAAAAGAGAAGAAATAGTTAGTGTTGTGAGAAATCAAAACCCATTTTCCTCATTCCTTTACTATGTTGAATGTTACAACTATGAAAATTTTGGGCATAAGACAACAAGCTAAGAATATGAAAAGACAAGGCATCCTTCTTATAATATGTAAGAAAATGTAGTAGCTCAACCACTAAAGAAGAGAAGAAAAATAATAGTAGAGGAAAGTGATTTTTTCTTCACTGCTCTATGTAAAGGAAAGAGCATTCAAAGGAGTGGAGGGAATCAACAAATATCTAAACCTTTCCTCAAAGAAAATCAGAGAAGAATTTAAAGGTATGATCCTCTTATCTCTATAGTAAACTTCTCAGGGAATACCAACTTCATTAAGAATATGCCTCAAGTAAGCAAACGAAGCAACAACCTAGTTACCTCTTCTTAACAACGAAAGAAAAAATGTAGCAAGAATTTTGGTTGAAGAAAGAGAAAAGAAAGGAGGAGTGCATTCTAAACCTATGCAGTCAAGATAAAAATCAAAGAAATATGAACAAGAAGGCCAAAAGTATTGCTCTTTTCAGGACTTAATCCACCAAATTTTGGAAGAAAAAGGAGGTCAATCTACTCAAGGGGAGTGGATTTCCATTTTCTCTTTGCTAAAAAGAAGATAACAACTTCAAGTGAAGCCAAAAGAAGCCAGATGTAGGAATCATAAATTTTTAAATGTAAGGTGCATCTGAATGATGGAGGTAATATTAAGTACCTTTATTGATTAAATCTTGAATTTGTTCATTTTTAAAAATATCAACATTGCAGGGATTAAAAAAAATGCAGCCAACATAGCCTTAAGTGGAGTATAATGCAACATCATGAGTTACATGAAGAAAAATATAACTATTGGAGTTGAGTTTCTATAGAAGTGTGGAGTGATAGGAGGCCCAAAGTTAAATTAGGTTCACATAATCAGTCCCGAAGTTGAAGCAAGAAGGAAGATGAAAGACATAAGAGAAAAGAAGAGAGTATTAGCTCAGGGGGAGCTGCACAGTCAGCAACAATAGGCATCACCCATTAGTCTCATGAAGAGTGATTGTTCAGGAAACGAAAGGTTTGCATACTATATGAAATACCCTTATTTCATTTAAGTAGCCAATTTGATTATGCCTTGCTATCTTGAGTTCATGTAAACAAGCAGTTTTCTTTGCATGTCCCTTGGTTATCATTGGGGATTGCTATGACAAGCGGTAGCCTTTGGCTCAGTTGGAGTAACCCTTTGTAGAAATGAACATCTATTTTTGAAAAGTAATCATGGAAGGATGTTTGGTGCATTATCTAATGTATATCAATGTATTGCTACTATTGATGTTTGTTGTAGTGGCTACAACCACCCTACAAAATTTTTCCTTAGATTTGTTTTGGAGCCTCCCTACTGACCATCCTCAGTAGCATGTCTTGCACTGTCAACCACATCAGCTTCAGCTATTTCATAGAGTCTTGTGAGCCTGTCCATGCAATTTTCTTCTACCTCCTTCAAAGATCGTTTTTCATACTTAGTGTTAGTTGCTGGTGGAGTAGCTCCCTCTCGGAATTGTGCAATTCTGGAGGGGAACCAACCTTCCCTCCAGAAATTGTGCAAACCCATCTAGACACCCAGCTGGGCTCCAGAATTGCAATTCTTCCTAATAGTCTTCCTCTCAAAAATTGTGCAATTCACCCTAGGACAGCTGCTCAACCCATAAATTGTGCAATTCTGGGAAGAAGTCACTTGTTGCTCCCAGAAATTGCACAATCCTTCTAGGACAGCCATCCCAGCAGCTAGCAGAAATTGCACAAATCATCTAGGTAGCCTGCTGGAATTAGAAATTGTGCAATGCAATCAAATAAACCTCCTTGAGAAAATTGCGTAATCTGACCTAGGACAGCTACTCAACCTAAAAATTGCGCAATCTTGGGAGACAGTCACTTGTTCTTCCCAGAAATTGTGCAATCCCTCTGGGACAACCATCTCTGCTCAGCCCAGGAACTACACAGATTTTCATCTCAGGCTCGCAGACCAATGCATGTTCTTTCAGGTTGACTGGTCCCCTCCGAGACTGAGCAAAACTAATTTTCATGCATAGATTGTTTTTCCCAAGGCATCCCTTAATTTAGGGATCTATTTTTAGCAGTTGTGGGATACATGCAAGGATCATTTCAGAAGCCTCCCGCCAAGTGTTGATTTTGATAGATTTGTGGCATACATGTCACAACCTCAATTTTATCAAAAATCATCAACCAGACATTGTAGACCTCATTCCTCACATCGACCTTGCATCTCTGAGATCCCATATTGAATATAGAATTCATCAGCACATCTAGCTCAATTGTTTATGGGTAAGCACTCTTTTCATGTCTTATGCAGCGTTTCTGTCACTTTTTGTGTTTCACATTATGTGAGTGCTGTCTTCTTGATTTCAGTGAACACGTGCTGTCCTTTTGATGTATATTAGCTTGTAGAAGCATCGTTTCAGTTTTTGTTCACATCTTACTGTTGTTGCATGCATGACATTGTTTTTTCACAGACATTCATCATTGCAATGACTCACTTCACACACATGCATGCTTTCCCATTTTTTGTATCACACACTTTTTGTTTGCATGTATGATCACTCACTCTTGTTTTCACTCATCTCATCACACAATCAGACTTCTCATGTTTTCATTCGCTTGTCAGCCTGTCTAGGTTGCCTTGGCCTAGACCTTGCCTTGCCCAGCTAGCATTGCACATTTCCGAAAGCGAAGGCTCTGCCTTCCCTCCAGATATTGTGCAAGTCTGGCCTAGCACTGACCTCCATGCTTGCATTGTGCAATTCTTGTAGGTAGTGTCCTGCTGGCCCCAGAAACTGCGCAATGCAATTTGTTGGTTCCATGTCAATGCTAACTGAAATTGTGTATTGTGCAGTTTTAGTCCTCAACAAGATAGGCTGGACAACACATTGTGTAGTGCCAGTAGTCAGTCAGCCTGTCGACAGCTCAGACTATGCCTTGTGTAGTTTTGGTAGTCAATCTTGTAGCCTCCTGATAATTGTGCAATCTTCACAAATAGTCACACAGGTATGTTGCATGTTAGCCCTCTAGCTTGTTTTGGTTTTCGACTGACATATTTCTTGTCATGAGTGTTTATATGTCTCCAGGTATCACAGGTGTTCATTTGCATCTCAGCAGCACAAGTACAATGGCTTCGAGGAGAGCAGAGTCAAAGACATTGTTCATAGCACACTTGGGGATGCAATCGATCAAGTGTCTATGAACTTTCCTATCTATGAAGACATCAAGTTGTTCATGGACAAGGATATAAAGATGAAATGGAAATAGTTCCCATGGAAAATTTTAGGGACTAATGTTCGCCCAATGGGCTAACTTTTCATGATTTTTCCACCAAAAATATTCGGCAATTTCCACTTTTTATAAAAGATGATTTGCCCAAATTTTAGAATATAAAATTATTTTACCTTTAAAATCACCAACATTATATAGAGACTATATATAAAATCATTATAAATTTGAATAATTTTACAAATATATCAATAAACATTTTATAGTTTGCATATTAGGGATTAGTGAGATTCGATAATGTTCTTAAAATTCAATAAAATTTTCCATTCTTAAAATTTTCCTTGACAGTGTCACAGGGAAAATAACCATCAGCAACAGTAGAAGATAGCAAACTCGTGCATGACAAATGCAAGAGGAAGGTTGTTGACAATAGATAGGTGAAGCAAAGTTGCGAGTTCAAAGAAAATCCACTCGTGACGAACACAGCTTTGGATATTGAAGCTATGAGGTGATGGCGCGACATGAACATCGTGTGAAGGAAAAGAGAGAAATAGAGGAGTTTCATGTGCTAAAGTAGAAACTCAAGGAAGAACAGGAGCTGCATAGATGAGAGAATGAGTTGCAGTAGGAATAGGTACAACAGGGGGTGCAACATGCATAAACAGATGAAATTGTGCCCACACAAGTTGTAGATCCATCCCAATAGCTGGCATGAAGAAGACAAGGTGAGTAGTGTTGTTGATCGCATGCAAGGAAATTCAACAACATGCATGACATTGTGCACACTCATGCGATCCCACCCATTCAGCACACCCATCGAGGCAAAGACAAGAGGAAAGTCCGACTAGAGCTAAACATGTACTTCAACAAGTTGATGCGCATGTTCACCATCACACACTTGGAAATCGGCACATACACTATGCATCAGTATGTTGCTAGTCCAGCCACACTCAAGATGATGATGTGCATGCTATCAAATAAGGTGGATAGAGGGGCCATATCAGTGTACCTGGATGCAACAGAAGCAAGAGTTCGCTTTCAGCAAGATGTCACCATTGAGCGCATGGACACCATCATGGACGACCAATATTGGCATCAGTTTGCTACCATAAACCATCACAAGGATGCAAAGAGTTGGTCTCACCACAACGATATGAGTTTCAGAGATGTCTTGTATGGCAGCCATTTTGTCTCACATGGGTACATGTGTAGATTGTATGTACCATCTTGTCAAGTGGAAGTTCAAGTGTCGATAGTTGAATGTAACAGCCATAGAGTAGTTGAAGAGTCATGAGGGTAGATGAACGGTCACAAAGGGGAATGTCAAGGGTCACCCCACCTTTTGTTATTTATAGTAAAGCATAACTCATTGTAGGGGCTTTTGTTCAACCAAGCTTCCAATAGGAGTATTTTAGAGAAAGCTTGGATAGTATTTTAACGAGCCTTGGCTTCTCCACTATGTAGAGCTAGTATATCTCTTTAGAGGAGCAAGCAATAGTGACTGTACCATTTTGCTGTCGGAACTAGTGATTGGTCATGGTTGTATTGTATGACTCGAACTTACACCTCTTAATATAATAGAGCCAACACGTTTCATGCATATGTCGTATTGTATTTCAGCTATCTTGTTTACTTTAAATGATATATGTATATCTTTTCTTATGCATGCATGTGTAGCTATTTTCTGTATATGTATGTATGAAGCTAACTGAAATGTGTTTTTGGTTTAACCATCACTTTGCATTGCTATCTTACTTGCCTTCCATGTTGTGTTGCATCTTTTCTCATGTGTTCCCTTCTTAACTCTGTGCTTTCATAGGTTTCCAAGGGGTGCACTCACCTCACCCTCCGTGTGTTAGAACTGCTCATGCAAATTCCTTGACTCATCGCATATGTCATTCCCTTGCTACCAATAGGGACATCTTACTTACCTTTGTGTGCAACTGCGGCCAAGGTGATACCGTATGACCCACTACTAGGACTCCTACACCAAACAGTCTAACGTCTAGTTGGGACTTCTTATTGGGGAGATCCCCTGGCATGTTGGTGGGTCCAGCACCATCAACATTTTGGCGCTAGAAGGAGGGCCAGATGACAAGTTGAGTCCTCACATCTGTTTTGAATCTATGCATATCTACCATGACTAACTACAGAGTTTCTCTTTCGGAGTGTATGTATTATGGAAACAACTTCATTATCTCATAAAAGCTCTCAAATAGCTTGTCACATAAAAACATACGATGGTGGAGGCTACGTAGCCTTGGTTAGGCACATGGTCGACATTGTAGGCTCATGCGAAAGACATGGAATATTTGAAGAATACATGACCTACGCACTATTCATCTACACACTTCGAGGGCACCCAATGCACTGGTGTGCCACACTGCCTGAAAAATATATTCGTTCTCTTTCTCACTTGTTTGCAGAGATAGACCGTGCTTTCAATCACTTTAATGGTAAAGCACTCAATAAAGAAATTCTGGAATTATGAAAAGCACCTGATGAATCCATTGAATAGTTTCACACATGCTTTTGTAATCTTGCATACCGATTTCCTGAAGATGAAATTGATTGGGAATATCTCAATGGAATATTTGATTATCTTCTTCACATATCTGAAAATCCACAATTCTTGAAATCATCCGAACCCCACTCAACATGCCTCGGTGATGGATCTGCACAATCATAGGAAGGTACAGTTGTTTTCAGAAGTGATTGTCTGCCTTCACCTCATCAAACAGCTCCACCACCATAGAGTGATGTGGGAGAACATGTATGCACATATGTTGAATTGTCACATCCTCCCACCTAGTGTTTTTAAAACCAAAACCAGTGACCAGACCGGTCCACCTAATGAACCGGTTTACCGACCGAAACTAGTCTAACCGAGACTGGTTTGGTCTAAACAAACCAGTTTTAGAAAAATACATTAAATAATTAATTTTTAATGAAACAAAACTATTTTTAAGATTTAAAACCATGATTCCAAGCCAATAGAGACAAAATATGCAAAGTTTGCTCATTTATATACCATGTAAAGGTGAATATATCGAAATGGCACTGAGTGCAATACATATCATCAACAGAATAGAAAAATACATAAGAAATGAGGCTCTAAATGGCCTATAAAGTCCAAAAACAATGTTGAAAGCTATGAGGCCATTGGCATATGAAAAGTATATAGTGTACACATGATCAATCATAAAGTTCATCACCACTGCTAGCCACAGGATCATCATCAGGAGCTACATAAACATCATCTAGTTTAGAGTTTGAGGATGCCTCAGCCTAATCTGCAACCTCAGTAGCAATGACACCAATAACAATAGAAGTGGACCTAATGGAAGCACGAGTTTGTCGACCTACACGACTAGTGCCTTCCATTGGTTCTTTGCCTTTTATTGATGCCACTACTGATCCTGGTTCTGATATCTCCACAAAATCTGCTTCATCCCCCTCTAAAACCATGTCGATATCAAAATCAACCTCAAACACAGGATCTTCAGTCTCCTCCATCCATTTTGATGTTGGATCAATATCGTCCAACACAATGGGACTAGATCAAGTGCTTTGTTCATCATTTGGTTCCTCTTTAGTGGAAGGTTGTATTGCATGAACATCGAAAACAAGATCATTTAACCATTTTTGCTCCTTAAAGGCTTGGAGAGGGCGTTTTTGGAGGGAAAACACCCTTAATTTCCCTCTAAAACCCCTAAAATACCTTGGAAAAGCATCACTGTGGGTCCTCGGTGGGCATGGCAGGTAACCGACTGGTTTAGGACCGGTTAGGACCGGTTAGACTAGTTTAGGACTAGTTAGGACTGGTTAGGTGAAATTTTTCACCACACATCCTATTAAACCCGGTCTTTTCACCAGTTCCAACCGATGGGCCTACTATTTGGTCGATTAGGCCGGTAACCAGTTAGCTAGGTTGGTTTTTAATAATATGCTCCCACCCCACCTACTCTTAATATCTACGTAGATTTGTCTTGTAAGCCTTGTCACGTGGATTTGTCCCCTCAACCTATGTTCCTACATTCTATTGATCCTCTAGATTGTATTGACTTGTGCTCTTCCATTCCAGACTCCACACTTGTTGTGAATGAGGATCAAGATGTTGACGGAGTTGTTATTGTGCAGCCAACCTGCACCATCATTCATGATGAGTGTGTGCACGAGTCTAAAGAATAATTTGTGGTGAAGGATGACTCCCTTCCATCAGTGCCTCACCCGCTCTATCCTGACATCCCTTGTGATTTTTCCACTATTGATTTCCCTGTGAAAACTCATTTGTGGATGTTTCTACTTCTGATCATTAACATGACACATTGGACGTTAGTCTGTCTTTACATTGTGGAGAGGACACATCTTCCTCTAAAAATCCATCCAATCTGTCATCTCTCATTTCTGAAAACACGAAGGGTGAACATCCTTGCTTCTCACCTGCTCCTCTACATGATTCATCAAATCATGAGGATACCGACATACATCTTGAATTTTATGATCTTGGTTGTCTTGATCTCTATACTTCTTCATCCAATCACAATGTCAATTCAATCGTTGTTAATCTATCTAAGACACTAGTCTATGATGATCTATCTGTTGGCAAAGTCAAAACCTCGCAAACTGTCGAGGCACTTTAGCCCAAGCTGATGGTTATGTTAGGTCCTCACTGTCCTAACGTTGGTTTCACTTCTGATTGAGAAATTTTTGAAACACGCAAGGTTCGTCATCACTCTCTGCTTTGCATTTAAGCTCAATCTAACACTCATATTTCTCTTCCCCCACTCGAACTACATGATCCCATCGCTCATGCATTGGAGTAATATTACAAAGAAAGTGCACTTGTGCAATGTAAGTGGTCTACCTTTCTCACATTTGCTTGCAAGTCATTGTCAAGAGAACGAATACACTCAAGATTTTCACGCAGTGTAGCACAACACCATGGCAAGTCCACAGAGTGCATGTTATGCGATTTCACTCATTTTTGTTATGTGGACACTTGTAAGCTTGGAGTGTGTTTGTATTCCTCGTTATATATTTCATGTTTCCTGGTTTACACAACTATGTTGTTCGAAAACCATGCCTTCACCAACATGGGTCGACCAATGCACCGGTGGCTACATTGGAAGTATCACTTCACATGAGATGACCTATACACTGATAGCTTAGGAGCACGATTTTTTTTTGCTTTGAGTTGCTTGCTTGTATGCATGGTTTCCTCTTTATTTGTGTGTTATCTTGCTTGCTTGCTTGTTTGCTTACTCACCTTGCATACGCATTTACTTCTCCTTCTTTCTTTTCATTTTGTTTTGTTCGTTTGTTTTTGTTTGTAGGTTAGTTTCGCATGGAACATGTGTGACTCTTGAAACAAGCCTAGGTAAAGTACAAGAGGACTTGTACAACTATTAACATTTGGTTATCTATTGTACCTGTTCCTGCTATAACTCATTCTCTCGTCTATGCATAGTTACGAAAATGAAAAATGAAAAGAATGAAAATGTGAATTTTTTTTGGAAAAATGAAAAATGAATAAGGTGAAAGAAGAGAAAGGCTTCCTGCATAGAGAGGTGATACAAGTAACGCTTTCAAGGTACTAACCAGGCTTGTTGGAAGCGGAGTGATGCTTGTCTTTCTACGTGACTTTGTTGGAATATTGTCCAGGCCTGTTGGCAGTAGAGAAACACCAGAAATGAATCTTAGAATCTAAATACCAATACGCTTGTGCACAAATATACCCCTCATCCCCAATCGAAACATCTATGTTTTCTTGGCTTGGAATGTGTGTCAATCGACCAAGAGCTTGGCAGATGCTACATCTTACAATCAAGCAAGTGTGGAAACCAAGATGAACAGAGAACTGAACAATACTTCCACAGGTGTTAGACCTACTGTTCACAAAAAAGGTCCATTCAGAGAGCTGGAGTTCTACTAGTGTGTCACCAAGTGTTGTAGTGGCTATAACCACCTCCAAAATTTTTCCTTAGCTTCATTTTGGAGCCTCCATACTGACCATCCTCAATAGCATGTCTTGCACTATCAAGCACAACCACTTTAGCTATTTCATAGCATCTTGTCAGTCTGTGCATGCAAGTTTGTTCCACCTCCTTCATAGTCTACTTTCTGGATTTAGTGTTAGTTTCTGGTTGAGCATCTCCCTCTAGGAATTGCACAATTCTGGAGGGTAACTAGCCTTCCCTCCAAAAATTGCGGAAACCCATCTCAACACCTAGCTGGGCTCCAAAATTGAGCAATTCTTCCTGATAGTCTTCCTCTCAAAAATTGTGCAATTCATCCCAGGACAGTTGATCAACCCAGAAATTACGGAATCTTAGGCAGCAGTCACCTACTTCTCCCATAAATTGTGCAATGCCTCTAGCACAGCCAGCCCAACAGCTAGCAGAAATTGCGCAAATCAGCTAGGCAGCCTGCTGGGCTCATAAATTGTGCAATGCAATCAGAGAGGCCTCTTTAAGAAAATTATGCAATCTAACCTAGGACAGTTGCTCAGCCCATAAATTATGCAATCCTAGGAGACAGTCACCTATTCTTCCCAAATATTGTGTAATTCCTCTGGGACAACCATCTCTGCTGAGCGCAGGAACTGCGCAGATTTTCATCCCAAGCTCGTAGACCGATGCATGTGCCATCAGGTTGACCGATTCCCTTCAGGACTAAGAAAAACTGATTTGTATGCATGGACTTCTTTTCCCAAGGCAGCATGCAAAGGCATCCCTTGATTCAGGGATCTATTTTTAGCAACTAGAAGATTACACGTAAGGATCATTTTAGAAGCCTCCCACCAAGTGTCAGAACCTCAATTTTATCAAAACTCATCAACTGGACATTATAGAGCTCATTCCTCACATTGAACTTACATCTCTGACATCCCACATTGCATCTAAGAGTCGTCGGCACATTCAGCTCAATTATTTCAGGGTAAGCCTGCATTACATGTATTGCGTGGTGTTTCTGTCTCTTTTTGTGTTTTTCTTTGTGTTAGTGATGTTTTCTTTATTTTAGTGAGCGCTTGTTGTCATTTTGATGTATGTTAGCTTGTAGAAGCACCGTTTCAATTTTCGTTCGCATCTCACTGATGTCGCATGCATGACACTATTTTTGCATGGACGGTCGTCATTGCGAAGACTTGCTTCACACACATGCATGCTTTCCCATTTTCTGAATCATGCACTTGTTGTTTGCATGCATTATCATTCACTCTTTTTGGCACTCATCTCATCATGCATTCAGACTTCTCATGTTTTTAGTCACCCATCGACCAGTCTATGGTGCCTTGGCCCAGACCCTGCCTTAGTCGGCTAGCACTTCACATTTCCTGAAGTGAAGGCTCTGCCCTCCCTCCAAAAATTGTGCAAGTCTAGCCAAGCACTAACCTCCAGGCTTGCATTGTGTAATTATTGGAGGTAGTGTACTACTAGCCCCAGAAACTGCGCAATGCAGTTTGCTGGTTGCATGTCACTATTGTCTGAAATTGCGCATTGTGCAGTTTTAGTCCTCAATAGGCCAGGTTGGACTCTGCATTATGAATTTCCAATAGTAATTCAACCTCCTAATAGCCCAGAATGTGCCTTGGCTAGTTTTGGTAGTCAGTCTCCCAGCCTCCCAGTCAAAATTGTGCTATCTTCACAAACAATCACACATATATGTTACATTCCAGCCCTCTAGTTTGTTTTCATTTTCGACTAAAAGATTGCTTGTCATGAGTGTTGCTATGTCTCCAGGTATCACAGGTGTTTGTCTGCCTCTCAACATCACAAGTACAATGGCTTCCAGGAGAGAAGAGTCGAAGACACCATTCAGAGCACACTACGGGATGTAGTCGATCAAGTGTTTATGAACTTGCCTATCTATGAAGACATCAAGTTGTTCATGGAAAAGGATATCAAGATGAAATAGAAACAATATCATAGCGAGCAACACCATCAGTAGAAGCAAAAGGCAACACACCCACACATGATGAATGTAAGAGGAAGGTTGTTGACAACACAGAGGCAAAGAAAAGTTGTGAGTTCAAAGCAAATCCACTCATAAAGAAAGTAGCTTTGGAGATTGAAGCTATGAGGTGACGGCATGACACGAAGATTGCGCGAAGGTAGAGAGAGAAACATAGAAGTATTTGCATGTGTTGAAGTGGAAACTCAAGGAAGAGCATGAGTTGCACAGACGAGAGAATGAGTTATAGCAGGAACAGGTACAACATGGGGCACAACATGCCCATACAAATGAAACTATGCCAACACAAGTTATAGATCCATCCCAATAGCTCACACAGAGCAAACAAGGTAAGCAATGTTGTTGATCACATACAAGGGAATTCAACATCATGTATGAGATTATGAACACACATGCAATCCCACCCATTTGGCACACTTACTGAGGTGAATACATGAAGCAAGTTCAACTAGAGTTGAACATGTACTTCGACAAGTTGATGCGCATGGTCACCAGCACACACTTGCAGATCAGCATAGACACTATGCATCAGTATGTTATTAGTCTAGCCACACTCAAGACAATGATGCACATTCTATCAAATGAGTAGGACAAAGGGGCCATATTAGTGTACTCGGATGCAACAAAGGAAAGATTTTGCTTTCTGCAAGATGTCACCATTGAGCGCACGGACACCATCACAGACGACCAAGCTTGGCATCGGTTCGCCACCATCAACCATCACAATGATGTCAAAGAATTGGTCTCACCACAACAGTCTGAGTGTTACGGATGTCTTGCATGGCTTTCTGAAGCCATTTTGTCTCACATGAGTACATGTGCAGATTGTATGTAACGTCTTGTCAAGTGGAACTTCAAGTGTTGATAGTTGAATTTAACAGTCATAGAGTAGTTGAAGAGTGATGAGGGTAGGTGAACGGTCACAAAGGGAAATGTCAAGGGTCACCCCACCCTTTTCTATTTATAGTACCTCATAACTCATTGTAGGGGCTTTTGGTTAGCCAAGCTTCCAATAGGAGTATCTTAGAGAAATAATAGACAATATTGTAACAAGCCTTGGCTTCTCCATTGTTCAGAGCTAGTATATCTCTTGGGAGGAGCATGCGGCAGCGACTGTAATATTCCGCTATCAAAACTAGTGATTGGGCATGGTTGTATTATATGACTGGAACTTACACTTCTTAATATAACAAAGAAACACATTTCATGCACATTTCGTATTGTATTTCAGCTATCTTGTTTACTCTAAATGATATATGTATCTGATTGCTTACACATGCATGTGTAGCTATTTTCTATATATGTATGTATGAATCTAACTAAAATATGATATTGGTTTAACCATCACTTTGGATTGCTAGCTTACTTTCCTTCCATGTTGTGATGCATCTTTGCTCATGTGTTCCCTTATTAACTCCAAGCTTTCACAATTTTCCAAGGGGCGCACTCACCTCACCCTCCATGTGTTAGAACTGCTCATGCACCTTCCTTGACTCGTCGCGTATGTCACACCCTTGCTACCAACAAGGACATTGTACTTGCCTCTGTGTGCAACTGTAGCCAAGGAAATAACGTACGACCCACTGCTGGGACTCCTACACCAAACGATCTAACGTATAGTTGGGACTTCTTACTAGGGAGATCTCCTAACATGTTGGCGGGTCCAGCACCGTCAAAAATGTCATTTAAGCAATGATCCCTAGCAGTAGAAGCATGATCTCAGGGGGAAATTGATTTGATTGATTAATATTCTCTAGATGAGTGAGCACAGTCAGTCAAGAAACAATATTGGAATAGTAAGCCTAAACGCATCATTAACTATTAGTATTTGTAGCAACATCTATACCACTTGAGCTTGAATTGGTATGAATATGCATTGGCAGATAAGATTATTCTTCCACTAGCAAAAGATAGGGCTAACAATGATGAAATGTATAGAGATGGATGTCCAATAAAAGGGATAATATACGTTTAAGGGGATCATATCATATGTATCTATTTCTCTAAAGAAGAGAAGCAACCACAAGGACACATGTTCTTGGTAGCAAGGATTATCCTTTGCCATTAATGTCTTAAAGGGAAGTGTGTCCTCCTTGGAGAAATAAAAAGAAACTAAAAACATGAGGTTTGTTCACTTATTATTGTCTTTTAGGTGTCTTTGGCCATATATCAGCCCTTGAATAATGCACATTAGTAGATCAACCCTAAGACATTAATTGAAAAGTGGAGAGAAAGTAGGTTTTATCCATTTTGCATTTATGTCAAACAGGGAGAGAAAGTTACTAGTGACCCAATTAGGGTAGATAAAAATAAATGACTACCATTAAGATATACACATCAACTCCAAGGAGATGAATAGACTTCATTGGATCTCATTGTGTTGGTTGGATGTAGCATGAAGAGTGGGCCTCAATGTGGAGTAATGAGGTGTTGCCATTAATTCCAAAGGGGGAGATTGTTGGAAAATTGGCATTGTTAGGATGGAAAGTGGCATCAAGTGTGTTGGCATTGATTTCAAAAAGGTTAAAATTGATGTCAACTAGGTTAGGATGGTAGATGCCTAGTGTGACTGGCATTAATGTGGTGTGCTTCCTATTTAGTTAGAGTTGGAGCCTTGGCCAGAGCCAAAAGGGGAGATATGGATTTAAAGGAATTTTTTCCTTAGGAGATCAGTCTAGATGCTCTTGAGAATGGCCCATTTGGATCATTTTTGGAAATATCTTTCCAATGGTATGCTAAATTTTGAGAAAGGCTTTCTGGATCGAATGGTATGCCTAGTCAAATTTAGTAGGCCAAAAGTCAAATTTGGTGACCTAGCCAAGGGCCTCATAGCATTGTTAGCATATAGGTGGCGTAGAGGTGGACTAATCATAAGCTTAGGAGAGATGGCACATGATTCCCACCCAAGGACATGTAACCACAATGGTTTAACCATGACAATTTTCAATGGAGCACAAGTTTTTATTTCCAAGGACAATTCTAGAGGGACAACATGGCACATAGAGCCAAATATAGTATAGCTAGCATGAAGTTGATTGGTATAGGTTAGCCTCTTTGAGGTTCCATGGAGACACGTAACCTTGATTATTTTATCTTGGTGATTTCCAAAGGAGGCCCAAGGGGACTCAAACTTGAAGTTTCGGTTGACGAAGCGCTATGATAAGTTGGAGTATGATGACAACATGGACCCAATGATGGAACGACACATGGAAAAAGGTCTTGTCAAAGATGACATCGAGCACAAGTGGAAGCCATGCTGGAAACTTACATCATCTCCTCTATCATCTAAGATGATGTGAACAAGATTTCAACATTTGAAAGTTTTAGGACACGTGGCACTAATCGAATGAGGACATGTGGCATGCAGATTTAGCATTTTCGAGTGGCCAATTGGGTCGAAAATGGATGATACATGGAATATATAAGAGATTGACACATGGAATATGGTATAGGTGGCATAAATTTTAGTAGAGGTGTAGTGTTGATGGAAATGTAACCCTAACAGATACTTCCCTAGTAGTTTCCAAAATTTGTGTCAGTATTAAGTTTCGAGGACAGGACCATCGAGACGAGGTGGAAGACATAGTGGCTAAGACATGTAACCCCAAAAAAAAATTGATTTCCTGATGATCAATAGTGGAAGGTCCTGTTGATGCCTTGAAAATAGATGCAACAACATTGGGCAAAACCACCCGGTCCGGACCTTAAAGGTAGCTCCTTTTCTGTTTGGTGTGGTGGCTCCGACTAGAAATAAAGGGACCAGTTTCCCAATAATTTAAAGATGGGGTGGATAAGTGGTGGATTTTTGCTATATAATGATAATGGATGATGATTAATTTATAAAATTAAATTATGAACAACTAATCTATCCCGGGGAATTTCTAACTCTTGATGATCTTTATTCACAAACAGGGATATAGATGACTCTATTAGTAAATAAAGAGATTTATTCATATGATAATTACTTTGTTCAAGTAGTTGAACAAAGTAATCATTAAAACATTATTACACTATTCATTATATATCACTGACATACATATGATTGAAGGAATAACACTCCTTTAAACATTCAATAGCGATAAGAAAAAGGATTGTTGTTAAAACACACACACACACACATATATATATCCAATGATAGCAAGATTAAATAAATGTTGATTCACATTAAAGAATGAAACAAGAGCATAGATAGTAGTACCATATGTTATTTGGATCACTCCCGATATCAATCACATTCAAATTTATTCTTCCAACTTAGAAAAACTTCCACAATAAAGCAATAGTGCACATATCATCAAAGCTTCCTTCGTTAAAATTCAGAATACTGGCCCAGTCTTCATAAAAAATTATATCAGAAGTACAATAGTGTAACTTCTTGATTTGAGTTTATACAAAAACTGAGGACCCTTTATCAATGCATGAAAGGGCCTATAAATACTAATTAGGCTAACTAATTACAAAAATAAAATGCTATTAATTGGTATAACTAAATCATGAGTATCTTCTCAACATAGGCTTGATTGCAGTCGGCAGCATGATTCATTGTTTCAGATGATCTCCCTTTGGCTTGAGCTGGTAGATATTAAGCAACGGTTGCAATTTTGGAGGATGAGTGAGCCGAGAATGCAGTTGGGTTGAGTATGTGGCATCATGGATTTCGGGAATCATGCAACCGATGGCATCAGTTAAACATTTGAGTGCGGCCCTTTGATTGTATGGTTTAACTAAGAAAAACCAAAAGGTATCCCAAATTAAACTTTGGATGCCAACAATTAATCTTCCATTCTTCTCCAATTCCTAATTGCATGTTTATTCCAATGCTTTAGTTGATGGCAATTTACCTAGAGTGCACTGCGAAATCATGTTAGAGACATAGAGAGTGTCATTGATTAACTCAATTAAATTACCGGTAGATAATCTGCATCTTGAGGTTTCTCTCTGCTTTCATTAGTTGTGACTGCCATTGTAGGAAAACAATTTCTTTGTGTGACTCTAGAATTTTAGGCAGATTCGTAGCTCAGCCTTCACTGGTGTCTTGCCAAGCAAGAAAGTTGGTTAGAGTCTCATCGGCCTGTTCCAAATCCTGCCTAGCATTGACATATTTGTCAACTATTGATGCAGCAATCTCACAAAGGGGCTCAGCCAGAGAAATGTTATGACATAGCAGTTTTAGCTGTGTAATCAATGCTTTATTGATCTGAATAGCTTCGAACTTGAAATATGCTGGTTGCGGAAGACTCTTGAACTTTTCTACTTGGTGCAACAGTTGAGCAATTTGCTCATCTTTCGTCTTACTCATTTGTTCATTCATTGTCTTCAATCTGGCCAATGATTCAGATAATTCCTTTTGTTTTTGTACTACATTTAAGTCTATCCTCTGCTTCTCCTTGAGCAATTGCTCATTTAATTGATTGTTTATCTGCTGCTATGTTGATAGTTGTTGTTCTAACTGTTCTATTTTCCGCTGTGCTTCGGACACCTGTGACTGTAATGAAACAATTGTTTGGTCTCTTTCCTTAAGTAGATTGGTTAATTCTAAGGCTTTATCCATAGTGGTTGTCGAATAGGCTCCGAAATACTAAGAAAGTTTTGTAAGGTCATCAGAAGGGTTAAATTCTTCCTTCCACACCACATTAGCCATCTTAGTTTGTGCTGGTAAAAGAGAAGATTGATCAAGTTTCCTTCTTTTCCTTTGTCTTTTTATTACTGCCCTGTGTTTGGGACTGTAAAAGACGTCTAATGGTGGTATGTCTTCTATCTGACAAACAATCGGATCAAATGGATCCTTAGGAATTATTTCTACATCTGTGCTGGTGGGTAGGCTGCCGGTTTCTCTAGTTGGAACTGTAGTTGCCGCCATATCTTGACCGAATGTTGCTTTAGGTGTGCTGAAATCTTGTGAACTTTCCAGATTGCTTATAATAGAATCGAATTGTTGCCATTCTTGGAGGAGCTTGGGATCAATCTTGGTATTTGGATTGATGTGTTCAATGCTCTTGTCCTATTGTTTTCCCTGTTGTTTCCCCTGTTCTTTCTTCTGTTGTTTCTCCTGCTCTGATTCTTTTCCTTTTTCGGGAATCCTCTTTGTAGCAGGAGGTATATCAATACTTTGTTGTTCAGGCTTGCTTGACTGGGTTGTTGGAGTAGTAGCTAATAAATCCAGAGGTAGAGTTTGCAACCTCTGTTCTCTGAGCCTATTAAATTCTACCAAATTTTCATCATTATATCTCATTTTGGCAAATGTTCAAACCTGGGATAGTGATTCTACTCAAGAAAACAGGTCATCAAATTCATCTTTTTTGTAGGTTTTAACCCCGTACAGAAATTACCTACATATGAATTCTAAATCACAAGAAAAATAAAAATGTGAGAGCATAACACATAAAACACATATACACAGAGATTTCCCACTAGATCCCAAAACCGGGACTACCAGCTTGATTTTTCATTATGTTCCTTTCAATGTTACAATACATATTTATACATGCCGAAGCATCCAATACCATGGACCGAAAAACCATCGATCCAATACCATGGACCGAAAACCATCGCGTCCAAAAAAAACATGTGCGAAAATCATGCACAAAACCATAGGTGGGTCCGCCCAA
>APFE031350269.1:77170-103046 GCA_000404065.3 Pinus taeda
AATCCCTCAAACCACTACCCCTCCCAGCCAGCAGATACAACAGGCAGCACCATCCACCTCAGCACCAACAACAGAGCAAGCTGAAAGCCTTGACATGCAAAAGCTGAGGAATGAAATTCAAGTCTTGGAGTCTCAGATGTCAGAGCTAATCAAGCCAAGGACAGTCTGGCAAAAATAAATGAGAAATATGACTAGTCCAAGCAGAATGTGGCTGAAAGAGAAAGGGAGGTAAAGGCCCTTAAGAAAAGAATAACTGAGCTAGAAAAAGAGCTCACATTGGACAAAATGACATCTGAACTTAAGAGGGTCCTGTGGCCCAATATTGGCCAGTCCATCACAGACCAATGGGAGTATATTGAGGCCATCCATGAGCAAATAATGCTCATTGGGAAAGCACACAGAGAGATCCAACGGGCAAGGGCATCTCTAGGAAATATGCCTGAGATTGCCACTAGAATGATAAACGTGCTAAACTACAGAACAAGCTCCCAGCTCATCAAAATGGGAATTGGAAACAGGACAGAGACCATCTCACTGATAAAAAGGGTCCTGACATTAAGAAACCTGATTCAGACCCTGGAAAGAAGAACCCAGGATATGCAAGAAGATATCAACAAATTCCAGAACAGGTTTATGGCATTGCAAAATAGAGGTCTTCCTAGCTTGCTGGAGCCATCAAGAAAGTTGCTCTCACATGAAAAATATGCCAAGAGAGTGAACACTTTTGCTGGGAATCAAATTGCAGAGACTGCTAGTACATCAGTAGAAGCAGGACCAGTTACAGGACAGACCCCCTTCAACAGGGTAGAAAGTTTATTTTTTATTATGAATGAAATCACACACTTGTTTGATGAGCCTCCCCATTTTTACAAATACACAGAGGCAGATGAGACCATGGGGTAAATTTTGAGGCATCAATTGCCTACACAGGATGTGTGGGATAATTTGATACAATTATTGTTAAATCAAAGTCAGTAATTATGTTTTAACTTTTTGAAAATGTTTAAGTTTTCATACACATGAATATAAAGACACATCAGCAGGTATGCAGAAAGAGGCTGAGCCAACTCAGCACAACTATTCGGCCACCACAGCAGCACTAGCAGTCACAGGTGACAGGGCTGAGAAGCTACAGGAGGACAGAGCTGCACAGACACGTCATTCAGCAGTTATAACAAAGCGCTCAACAAGTAAAAATGTTCTGACAGGAGTTAAGAGCCTTTAAAGTTCATTAAATATTGTAATAACTTTTTATCTGCAATCTCTGTACGAGTTAATGAAGATATTTTACCTCTCAGATGACTCAATGCCTGAGATATTTTGTATGAGACTGCTATATATTCCCCCTCGCATTTGATAGCAGGGGTTGGACATTGGATGTAAAAGATTGTTCATATCTATTATGCTCCTCTTTTGCTGTAATTCTCAGAGAAGTAATACAAAGGATGATGGAATTTCCAAAGCTCTGTGTCTCTTGATGTTTTGCTGGTGTTTAGCTGAAAGTTGCAGGATTCCTGCGTATCTCATGGCACAATAAGTTTCTCTTGTAAATCTTTGTTATGTGTTTGTTATCTTTCATATCTCTTTCATGTTTCCTGTGTTTATATAGTTAATAGCAAGGAAAAAGAATAGTTCCAGGACTTAATCACAGATTACCCTGAACTCAATCTAAGCTATTTTTAATGTCTTTTCTTCAGTAATAGTAATGAAAGCGTAATTCTTAATTGCTACCCTTTCACACTGTTTCTTCACAGTGATTATTTTTTAGGAATTCAAGTTTGCTCTTGAGGAATACATCCCTTTCTCACACCCCAGCTTAGTGAAAAATTCTTAATTTCTTTTCACTGGTTGTTCACACTCCATCATCACAATTAAAATTTGTTTCATGAAGTATCTAAATGGCCCTGTAACTCCAGTTGCACCAAACTTAGGATTTCAAGAAACCAACAGCCACAGACTCCATTGCCCAATGGACTAATTTTACCTGCAGAAATACATATCAAAACTATCAGAAAAACATCCTCCCAACCAAACATAAACCAAAGAAACCTTCACTTCACAACTAGCCTAAAATCTCCATAGAACAGAGACAAACCTTAAAGAGAGAGCCCTCCCTTATTATAGCTGGGCTAGAAGTTGTAATCCAAAGATTGGTTAGTGGTTACCCCGGCCGTATTCCCTTGGGAGTCATAGGGAAAAACCTGGGTGTTAACACTCGTAATGGATCCAGAGGGTAGGGAAAAATACCAAGACCCAACTGATCCTTGTAAAGTATAAGGGAAAAGCCTAACACCAAAATCTTTCTCTATCACTCCTTTTAAATTAATCGACAACATGAAATTGTTAATATGCTCCTCAGCTTGTGTCCCTGTATCTGGATTAGATTTTGGCAACCATTTTTCAGGAGAATCTGACAATGGATGTAATGGTGCAGGCATGTTGACCACACCAGGACTACTCCATGGATTTTGAGCCATTGTCAAATTAATAATAGATGATATTGCTGATGAAATTCCAGATGTTTGAGAAGGAGTTGATATTGAGGTTTGAAGTGAGGATGTTGAAGTTCCTAATCCCTGTTGAACAACAATGTGTAATGGAGGGGTGAATGGCTGACTTCACGCTGGAGAAGATGAGATGGAGGATGATGATGAGAAAGTCTCAGTGTCAGATCCTTCAGTGTTCTTCTTTGCCCTTTTCCTTTTGGGTAAAGGTAACTCAGTAGGTTTAATACCGAGCTTCCCACTTTGAAGTCTGGTGAGAGTGTGAGTTAGATTGAATTGTGAAGTCTCACTACCTTGAGATACCTCAGATTTTTGTGATGATATCAAAAAGCCTTGAAGTTTATGGATGAGAGACTGAACTTCAGGGGACTCAAGACTTAATCGTTTTGTGGTATGTTGGTTTTGAGCAGTTTTGGTTGACTCCTCTTTTTCTCGTTTCAATACTGGTGTTCTAGCATGCAAACAGGAGGTTTGAGGTGAGGTGGAGGGATATTTACTCTTAGAATGGTCTATAGGTTTAGGTTTACTTTCCATTCACAGTTCATGCCCTCCTTCTAGTGCCAAAAATGTTGATGCCTCGAAAATCACTGCAACAACATCAGGGAAAACCACCCGATCCAGACCTTAAAGGCAGCTCCTTTTCTGTTTGGTGTGGTGGCTCCGACTGGAAATAAAGGGACCTGTTTCCCAATAATTTAAATATGGGGTGGATAAGTGGTGGATTTTTGCTATCTAATGATAATGGATGATGATTTAATCTATAAAATGAAATTATGAACAACTAATCTATCTCGGGGAATTTCTACTTTAGTGTAACTCTTGATGATCTTTATTCACAAACAGGCAAATAGATGACTCTATTAGTAAATAAAGAGATGTATTCATATGATAATTACTTTGTTCAAGTAGTTTAACAAAGTAATGATTAAAACATTATTACACTATTCATTATATATCACTGACATACATATGATTGAAGGAATAACACTCCTTTAAACATTCAATAGTGATAAGCAAAAGGATTGTGGTTAAAACACACACACACACACACACACACACATATATATATATCCAATGATAGCAAGATTAAATAAATGTTGATTCACATTACAGAATGAAACAAGAGCATAGATAGTAGTACCATATGTTATTTGGATCACTCCCGATATCAATTGCATTCAAATTCCTTCTTCCAACTTAGAAACACTTCCACAATAAAGCAATAGTGCGCATATCATCAAATCTTCCTTCATTAAAATTTAGAATACTAGCCCAGTCTTCATAAAAAATTATATCAGAAGTACAATAGTGTAACTTCTTGATTTGAGTTTATACAAAAATTGAGGACCCTTTCTAAATGCATGAAAGGGCCTATAAATACTAATTAGGCTAACTAATTACAAAAATAAAATGCTATTAATTGGTATAACTAAATCATGACTATCTTCTCAACATAGGCTTGATTACAGTCGGTAGCATGATTCATTGTTTCGGGTGATCTCCCTTTGGCTTGAGCTGGTAGATATTAAGCATCAGTTGCAATTCTGGAGGACGAGTGAACCGAGAATGTAGTTGGGCTGAGTATGTGGCATCATGGATTTCGGGAATCATGCAACCGATGGCATCGATTAAAAATTTGTGTGCGGCCCTTTGACTGTATGGTTTAACTAAGAAAAACAAAAAGGTATCCCAAGTTAAATTTTGGATGCCAGCAATTAATATTCCATTCTTCTCCAATTCCTGATTGCATGTTTGTTCCAATGCTTTAGTTGAAGGCAATTTACTTGGAGTGCACTATGAAATCATGTTAGAGAGATAAAGAGTGTCATTATTTAACTCAATTAAATTATCGGTAGATAATCTGCATCTTGAGCTTTCTCTCTCTGCTTTCATTAATTGTGAATGCCATTCTAGGAAAAGGATTTATTTGTGTGACTCTAGAATTTTAGGCAAATTCGCAGCTTGCCCTTCATTAGTGTCTTGCCAAGCAAGAAAGTTGGTTAGAGTCTGATCGGCTTGATCCAAATCCTGTCTGGCATCGACTGATTTGTCAACTATTGATGCAGCAATCTCACAAAGGGGCTCAGCTAGAGAAATGTTATGACATAGCAGTTTTAGTTGTGTAATCAATGCTTTATTGATCTGGATAGCTTCGGACCTGAAATCTGCTAGTTGCGAAAGACTCTTGAACTTTTCTACTTGGTGTGACAGTTGAGCAATTTGCTCGTCTTTTGTCTTACTCATTTGTTCATTCATTGTCTTCAATCTAGCCAATGATTCAGATAATTCCTTTTGTTTTTGTACTGTGTTTAAGTCTATCCTCTACTTCTCCTTGAGCAATTCCTCATTTAATTGATTGTTTATCTGCTGCTGTGTTGATAGTTGGTGTTCTAACTATTCTATTTTCCGTTGTGCTTCAGACACCTGTGACTGCAATGAAACAATTGTTTGGTCTCTTTCCTTAAGTAGATTGGTTACTTCCAAGGCTTTATCCATAGTGGCTGTCGAATAGACTTCGACATACTAGGAAAATTTTGTAAGGTCATCGAAAGGGTTAAATTCTTCCTTCCACACCACATTAGCCATCTAGTTTGTGCTGGTACAAGAGAAGATTGATCAAGTCTCCTTATTTTCCTTTGTCTTTTCACTACAGCCCTGTGTTTGGGACTGTAAAAGATGTCTAATGGTGGTATGTCTTCTATCTGCAAAACAATCTGATCGGATGGATCCTTAGGAATTATTTCTACATATGTGCTGGTGGGTAGGCCGCTGGTTTCTCCAGTTGGAACTATAGTTTCCATTGTATCTTGATCGACTGTTGCTTTAGGTGTGCTGAAATCTTGTGAACTTTCTAGATTGCTTATAATAGAATCGAATTGTTGCCATTCTTGGAGGAGCTTGGAATTAATCTGGGTATTTGGATTGATGTGTTCACTGCTCTTGTCTTGTTGTTTTCCCTGTTGTTTCCCCTGTTCTTTCTTCTGTTGTTTCTCCTGCTCTGATTCTTTTCCTTTTTCGGGAATCTTCTCTGTAGCAGGATGTTTATCAATACTTTATTGTTCAAGCTCACTTAACTGAGTTGTTGGAGTAGTAGCTAATAAATCCATAGGTAGAATTTGCAACCTCTGTTCTCTGAGCCTATTAAATTCTACCATCTTTTCATCATTATATCTCACTTTGGCCAATGTTTTAACCTGGGATAGTGATTCTGCTGAAGAAAACAGGTCATCAAATTCATCTTTTTCATGTTCAAACCTTGTTAGCTTGGCTTGTTCAAGGATAGTATAAGCAACTTTTCTTGGACCGAATTTCCTGTTAGGAATAGTTGCGAGATTGAACATGTTTATATTTTTTGCCTCCTTTTCAGCATTCTTGTAATCGTGTAGAGTATAAAAACCGCATCTCAAAGTGAATGTAGGCCAAGCCTATTTTTTAGAATTCCTAAGAGTTTTGGTTATTCCTGCTGTCGTTATTTGGTAAGCCAGTTCTCGAGCTAACAACTTATCAGGTTCATACAGAGGAAGGACATGAGGTTTTGTGAGACTACCAAAAACCCTTATATATGTAAACTTGTCTTCCCCAAACCAATTCCCTACAGTAGTCAAGTCAATCTCTGCTTCCATTGAAATATTTGGGGCAAGTTTATCAAAAATGGCATAATAGATAGGCAACATGAAACTGTTACCAATTTGGTACAAGTAGTCTTTATAGTGCGCCTTCCATAAATTTTGATGATAAATGTGGATTGGCTGAGGGTCTTGTGAAGTCCATCTCCACTCGAGCACGGGAAATTCAGAATTAAAGCAAAGAGTATCCATAACAAAAGCACTATAATAGAAAGGGGGAATATTTATGGTGGTTACGCGTGTATTTGATCTAAATTCAAGAATTGTAGTAGCTAACTTGTCGAACAATATGTTTGCCAAATCCATTATTTCACTATTAACCGCCACTTCCATCAAAGGAACCATTTCAATAGTAAACATCGCAGAATCATGCAATCCCCACATTCTACACATCATTGCCCCGACATAACAGTAAGGAGAACACAATGAATCTACAATGTACTTAACTGATGATTCATGTTTGTACTTTTCGGGCGGGGCCTATGCACATACAAATGGGTGACCCGATGAGCCGGACCCAATGGCATTATAGTTGGGAATTCATAAATTTTGAGGTCCATGCCCAAGAAATTTTCAACTTTTTGTGTATTTTCATTGTTTCAACAAAATACAAAGGGAAGGCCCATTTTCAATGTTTTTTCGCATCTTTGTGTGTTTTCGTTGTTTAAACAAAATATGAAGGGACCTTTGGCTAGTGCCAATTGCAATAAAGCCTAGACCCAAAAGGGTCCAGGAAATGGAATATATGATATCCGAAGTCTGTGAAAGGCATTTTCTTTATGCATTTTTCAATATTTTCGTATATTTCATTATATAAGGGAAATACACAGGCCAAGCCAAATGAAACTTGCGATGACGACGGGGGTGGACCTGATGGATAATTAAACCATATTTTGGGACTTTTGAAGTCCAAAATGAATAGTAATGGGTGGAATTTATCAGTGTTGCAGCGTTTGTTGATTATAACATAAACAGTCACTGTTTGTAGTTTAAAGGGGAAAATGAAGGCCTAAAGACCCATTCCACCATATAATAGATCCCAAGAGACAGTTTGCCAAGAAACATCGCTCAGAAAGGGAAAGAGAAGGGCTACATCATGCTGTAGCCCAAAACAGAAAGATCAGGGAGCATAGACAACACAACAGCCACACCAACAAACATCATGGAGCATCTCTGGCACAAGAGAACTGCCAGACAATGGAACAAGCTACCTAAAATATCTTGAAGTAGTTACTTTGCTGTCAGAAATAGAAAAAATTGATCCCATGCTTGCCTAGAGGGAATCAAATCAATTAACAATGCAAATCAAAAAGATTAAGACTCTGAGCCTCTTAGAGCTCAGGAGCATTGTAAACAAGATATAAATAGTTGAGAGTAAGATGTAATAGGGGTTCAACTTTTGGAGATTATTCCTCCTCTATTCCTTCAAGCTTCTCATCTTCATTCTAGTAATATAAGCTTCTTTTTCCATTATATGTTCAATGTCCATTCTCTTTGTTGTTCTACGCTTGCACTTGAACAATTTGTTCATGTTTTCTTTGTATCTAAGGCTAGATAATTGTCATCTTATCTCTGCTTTGATAAATTAGATTTGCAAGCTTCTTTGCTGCCTGTAGCTAGCCATCAATTATGTTTATGTATGAAATCTGCTGGTATATTCAGTATTCTCCATCTATCCATTGAATTTATAAATTATTGACCATTAGTGGTCTAAAGCCTTGTATTGGTGAGAGTGTTAATGCATGCCTTGAGTCGAAACAAAGATGAAATGGTTATCTAACTTGATCTAAACCATCATTTATTCCAATAGTTCAAAGAAAAATATTTAAGATTATATGTTACCAAGCATCTTCGAGCTACAACCTAGGAGAGTTTCTTGGAGTGATAACATAATTGGCACCATTGCTGGGGAGAGGAAACTGAAGCTCAACTTCCCTGGGAAATGACATAGATCCAACTTTGGTGATAGACAAATTATGGGCACTTTTTTAGTTGTAAGCATCTATCTGGCGACTCTATTGGAGGTCGAACCTCTTGGCGACTCCATTTCATAGTGTTGTCTCAGTTTGTGAGGCATACTCGGAGAAATCCTCAGAAGCTACAAGCTGACCTAGTACCTAACCCTGAAGAAATCATCAAAGAGAGAAAGGTATTGTAGAAAGGAGCATTAGATTTAGGTAAACCTAAACAATATTCTATATCTCTTCAAGAAAGGCTTGTAATATAACAAATACATGTTGAGAGTATAGCATCTAATACCAGCAGTGAATAAAAACTCCTAGAGATTCATAAAGCTCCTTATTCTTTCGGTTCTCCTTTTGTTGTAAACCCAAAGGAAACCTCACCTGCTATCCATCATACTCCTTTAGTCCTTTCATTCACTCCTCAGCCCTCTATCATTCAGACTACCAATACTCTTTTAGCCACCACAATTATGGCAAGTCCACAAGTACCTACCAAAATGGAAAGAATCATAGCTATTAGGTATGGACCTCTAATACTGCCCACTCCTTTGAATGCCATGCCTACTAGAGAATATCAGAAATATAGGCCTAAGTTCACTGGGACTAAAGGTGTTACTACTGAAGAACATCTTGAGTCATTCTATATCTATGTTGATAATATGGACATTAGTGAAGATGATGTGTGGATGAGAGTCTTTGTCCAAAGCCTAGATGGAGAGGCTAGAAAATGGTTCAAAGAACTAACCCCAAGATCTATAACAGATATTGAAGCTTTAGATGATGCATTCCTAAAGCATTGGGGGGATAAGAAGGATCTCCTCTACTACCACACTAAGTTTGGTATCTTAAAGAGGGAAAATGGTGAGTTTCTGCTTGATTTTAATAAGAGGTTTAACCA
The DNA here is from genome assembly GCA_000404065.3 of Pinus taeda. Classification (NCBI taxonomy): domain Eukaryota; kingdom Viridiplantae; phylum Streptophyta; class Pinopsida; order Pinales; family Pinaceae; genus Pinus; species Pinus taeda. Next base: position 86,163 of record APFE031350269.1, read on the forward strand.
TATGTATAGAAAGATACCAGCTAAAGTATAACCCACTACTACCTCTGCTAAACTCACCTATGCCAGTGCTTTTGATTCTGACTTCTACCTACTGTTGAGGGAGAGGCAATGTGCTACTTTGGCTAACATGCAAGATGCAACCTTGGAAGTGGAATCAAACATCATGGCTGCAGAGAAGCTCAAGGGAAATGTTGATAGAAGAAGACAGAGGAGAAATATTCATCATCCTCTGATCCTAAGATAGATAAAATGACCAAAATGACCGAGTCATTAGCCTCTAAAATCTCCAAATTAAAGGTTGAGAAGCACCCTGGGAAAGGAAGAGTGCCTAATACCGCTGCTCCTAGAAATCCAAATCCATATAGAAGAACTAATGAGGAGTTCCAGATTTTCAAAGAAACAAAGATGCCAATGAAGACCAAAGGGTGAACACTCCTTTTCAAAATGCAGTCATGGAAGAAGAGTAGTTTGAAGAAGATGATGAGATCCATTGTCTGGAAGACAAAGGAAATGCTTCCTTTTTTACCTCAGCTACCTATGAAAATTCATTATGCAATGACCAGATCAACCAAGAATGGGATGGTTAAGCTATTCTACAAACTGTAGATCAGCGAAGATATAATTTGAGTTCAAAGACAAATAATGCCAAGGAAACTTTTGTTCAAAGAGTTGTTGTCCTTGTGGTACAACAAGCTAATAAGAAAAAACAATCAACAGTTGATCCCATCGTCCTCAAAGCTCGAGCTCATGAGGTAAGAGGCCTTGACAAGTCTCCTTCTCCTTTCAGTTTTCAATCAGAAATTTAGTAGCTAATAATACCTATGCCTCTGATTGAACTAGTGAAGAATGAGTCCTTCAAAATATCCATCCTCAAGGTCCTTGAGCCTAAATCCATCCAAGCCTCCACAGACCATGTAAATCTACAAGATGACAAGCCAGTTGTTATTCTCAGCCCAATGATTGAAAATTGTGAAGACATCTCCCCATCATTCTATGTCTCTCTGACTATTCATGAAAAAATCCTTCACAACTGCCTTTTGGATACTAGAGCCAGCCTTAATCTAATGCCCAAGGCTTTCATGGATGAGTTGGGTCTTAACATCACCAAGCCTTATCATGACATGTTCTCTTTTGACTCTAGAAAAGTGAAGCGTCTAGGATTAATCAAGGACCTAGCCATCACTTTGTCTTAGCTGCGCATGAAAAGCATCATGATGGATATTGTGGTAGCAGATGTACCCCCCGAGTTTGGCATGTTACTTTCCAAAGGCTGGATTAAGAGATTAGGTGGATCATTACAAAATGATCTATCCTATGCTACTGTCCCAATTTTTGGAGGGGAGAGTAAGAGATTATAAAGAGAAGCTCAGTTGGCTTCTTTAATCAGTAATGAAAAGAATCCCACCAATCATCCCATATATGTTGTTGACACTGATTTGGGAGCTTGTATTCTTCATATTGAGGAATCCCAGTTGGCCTCCACATAGCTCAAGAAACTAGTTTCTCATATTGCTAAGGAAGAAAACCCACACATTTGGGACATGTTCTTTTATGGAGTTTGCTCTAAGGAAGTTGTTGGGGCAGGTGTAGTCCTTGTGTCCCCAACATAGGAATACATTCATTTATCTTTCAAATTAACATTTCAGGTCAGAAACAACATAGCAGAGTATGAAGCTTTGGTTCTTGGCTTAAGCGCTGCTAAAGAAATGGGTATCAAAGGCCTGAAAGTGTTTGGAGATGCAGACCTCATCATTCAACGAGTAAATAAAGCGTTCCAAGCAAAGCATCCAAGATCGAAAGCATACAAAGATGAGGCATGGAGGCTAAAGGATTATTTTAATGATTTTAGCATTTCTTATATTCCAAGAATAAAGAACTAGCTTGTCGACTCCCTTGCTATCTCTACTAGCATGTTTATTCCTCCTCTGCCTCTTAAATTGACATATGAAGTTCAAGTAAAATATAGACTGTCTCTGCCAGACAATATCAAGTATTGGATATTTTTTGAATACGATGAGGAAATTAACAGGTTTTTGTAAGTCATTAAGGAATTTGCTGAAACGCACATCAACCAAGAAAATGAAACCATGGAAGAATGCGGCTAGTCCAAGCTAAAAATCAAGATCAACCGAGGAAGCATTGTCCAGCTACCTAGTAATCACATACCAAAGGGATTGGTGCCTCTAGAGAAGCTTTTCGATCATAACAACGTGCCCTATAAGCCGGCCAAAATAGCGAATGACTCTGTTGTCTGTAAACATAATATCGGGAGCCCAGCCTATCTGAAATTCATCAATCTGTCCACTCATTTGTCTTCTACCCAAAATTCAGAGTATTGCGCCCTCATGAAGAAATTTGCTGATATTTTTCCTTGGGAATAAAGTGATAGTAAAACTTATGATACAAACGTCATACAACATAATATTCCACTAGAAAAGAATACCACCCCTTTTAAGCAGAAGTTAAGACCTATCCGCCCTCTCTTATTGCCTTTGATTGAGAAAGAGATCAAGAAGTTGTTGGATGCCAAAATTATAGTTCCCCTAAGGTATTCAAAATGGATAGTTAACCTTGTGGTAGTGAGAAAGAAAAATGGAGAAATCAGGCTTTCTGTTGACTTCAGAAATCTGAACAAGTGCTCTAAAAAAGATAACTATCCCCTGCCTAAGATGGAACACTTGCTGCAAAGAGTTTCAGGGGCCAGAGTCATGTCTTTCTTAGATGGATTTTCAGGTTACAATTAGATTGTTGTGCATCTCAAAGATCAGGAAAAGAACACCTTCACTACTCCTTGGAGCACTTTAATGTACTCCAAGATGCCTTTCGGACTGATGAATGTTGGGGCTACTTTTCAGAGGGCCATGGACATAGCTTTTGTGGGAGAGAAGGAAAAGTGTGTCCTTATTTATCTTGATGACATAACAGTCTTCTCCAGCAGCCACAAAGACCATTTACAACATTTGAAGAAGGTCTTCCTAGAGTGCAGATAGTTTGGAATTTTACTGAACCCAAAGAAGTCATTGTTTGCTCTAGAAGAAGGCAAACTCCTGAGACATATTGTTTCCGCTGAAGGTGTAAAAATCGATCCAGCAAGGGTTCAAGCCATTTAGACATTGTCCATCCCAAGGTCAAAAAGGGACGTTCAATCCTTCTTGGATAAGATTAACTTTGTAAGGAGGTTCATTCCAAACTTTATAGAGCTATTATAGAACATCACTTCCATGTTGAAGAAAGGATCAGAAATAAAATGGAAAGATGCTTCAAGAAGCTCTTTTGAAGCCATCAAGCAAGATATCATGGAATTTCCCACTCTAATCAGCCCAGATTACACTAAGGAGTTTTGTATTTTCCCTTTTGCCTCTTATGATACACTTGCAGTAGTTCTGTTGCAGAAAAATGATGAAGGCATAGAGTACCCCGTGGCCTTTTTCAACAAAACTTTAAGGGGTGCTGAACTAAGGTATGACCTTATTGAAAAACAGGCTTATGCTCTCATAAAATCTTTAAAGGCATTCAGAATTTATATTTTGCATTCCAAAGTAGTTGCATATGTACCTTCAGCTTCAGTAAAAGATGTCTTAACTCAGCAAGATATTGATGGGAAGAGAGCTAAATGGATTGCAAAATTCATAGAATTTAGCATAGAGGTGAAGCCTACTAAGCTTATCAAAGTCCAAGGCTTGGCTAAACTAATAGATGAAGAAAATTGCAGCTTGTTAGACATAAATTCCATGGTTCTAAATTCATATGATGAGCAGACAGAGGGAGCAACAGAAGAGCAAAAGCAGAATCAATGTTTGGTTGAAAATCTAGCCACATGTGAATGGTATTACAACATAGTTCATTTTTTGCAAACTGTAGAAGTCCCTCTAGGGCTTAGCTCAAGTCAAGTTCATGCCATTAAACTCAAATCATCCAAATTCTACATTAATAAAAATATACTTTACTAGAAAGACCCATCAGGAATCCTCTTGAGGGGTCTAGATAAAGAACAATCTGTGGAGGTCATACACCAGCTCCATTCTAGCATCTATCGAGGGCATCATTATTGGAAAACCATAGCTCACAAAATCTTGAGGGCTAGATATTATTGGCCTACTATGTTCTCTAATGTGCTTCCTTTTGTAAAAGCTTGTGACAAATGTCAGAGGTTTGCAGGAAGACAATAGCTAAAATATTTTCCCTTGAAGCCAATACAAGTCAATGGTCCCTTCCAACAGTGGGGCTTGGACTTTATTGGTGAGATCAACCCACTTTCCAGTGGCCAACACAAATGGATCTTAGTAGCCACTGATTATCTCACCAAGTGGATTGAGACAATACCCACTAAGAATGCCAATCATCAAGTTGTCATAAAGTTCTTGAATGAGAATATTTTCACTAGATTTGGTTGCCCAACCAAAATAGTCACTGATAATGCAGCAGCTTTCAAGGAAAAATAATTGATGGACAGGACTAAATCCATGGGCATTCAGGTGGTGCATTCTACCTCATATTATTCTCAAGGCAATGGCCTGGAAGAATCATCTAATAAGAGTCTAGTAAGGGTAATCAAAAAATTGTTAGAGGACAACAAAAAAAGTTGGGATTCCAAGTTGAAGTTTCCACTATGGGCTGACAGAGTTACTATCACAAAATCCATAGGGAATTCTCCATCTACACTAGTTTATGGCATTGATGTTGTTTTCCCCATCCAGCTGATTCTCCCTATGGCTAAGTTCTTGCAAGAAGAACAAGATGAAGAAAATGACATGGTAAGAAGAATGATGACCTGGTTGAACTACAACAGATCAGAGAGTAGCTGGTTGAGAAGTCAAAATCTCATCAAAATAAAATCAAAGAAACCTTTGACAAGAAGGCAAAAGTGGACAATTTTCAAGTTGGTGATTGGGTGCTTAAATGGGATGCATTTAAAGAAAAAAGGTAATAATGGCAAGTTTGAATCCTTATGGATAGGTCCTTTTGTCATCGCTCAAGTTTAGCAGAACAATACACTCATTCTGCACAGTCTAGAAGGAGGAGATACTTTTGGTAGCCCAGTAAATGGGTGGTTCTTGAAACTTTATTTCATTTAAGGCCTTAAAGCCTTAATATGTTTTTCTTTCAGTTTTTATTTCAGGCTAAATAAACTCCATGCCCAATGAAACACTAGGAGGAAGATTTGGTCTTTTTTTTATAGGAAAGGCATTGTTCTGTAGTTCTTAAAACCTCACAGGGAAGCTTTCATCCCCAAAAGGAGCCAGTGTTAGCCTTCTGAGCAAAAGGTCCAAAAATGGATCCAAGTATGCCCTTTAAAGTCTCCATAAGCCAGCATAATCATGCCAAAGGATCCAAATATGTTGTTGAAGGCTTCGGAATTTGCATGAGTATCACTCAAAAATCCCAACAGTCGCATGGAGGAAAGCCCTTAAAAGGGCAGAAAAACACTATCAGGATGCTAAAACACCTTAAAACAGTCAAAAACCAACTATCGTAGGCTTGAGCATGCAAAATGCACAGTAACTATTAGATCTGGCCGATCAATGGCCCATATCTAACCGGCTAATCGCAATCGGCCAAGCAGAATGGACAGTTTAAAGGTGGGCACATGACACCGCCGATCAGCAATCAGCGGGTCGCATTGGCAGGGAGCATATGTTATGTTATATAAAGGCTCAGGGAGTGAGTGACACAAGATTATGATGTATCACATCACTAATATCGCATCATAAATATGCCATGGGCAAGGCCTATGCACATACAAATGGGCGACCCAATAAGCCAGACCCGATGGCATTATAGTTGGGAATTCATAAATTTTGAGATCTGCGCCCAAGAAATTTTCAACGTTTTTTGTGTATTTTCGTTGTTTCAATGAAATAAAAAGGGAAACAGGAGTAGTGTGGTAGCGATGGAACCTGAACCTGATTGGTTTCCTGAATAAAAATATATAATATTTGAAGTCCCCGAAAGGCCCATTTTCAATGTTTTTTCACAGTTTTGTGTGTTTTCGTTGTTTAAATGAAATACAAAGGGAACTTTGGCCAGTGCCGATTGCAATAAAGCCCAGACTCGAAAGGGTCTGGGAAGTGGAATACACGATATCTGAAGTCCGCCAAAGCCATTTTTTTCCATGCATTTTACAGTATTTTCGCATATTTCATTATATAAGGGAAATACACAGGCCAGACCAAATGTGACTTGCGATGGCGAAAAGGGTGGACCTGATGGATAATTAAACCATATTTTGGGACTTTTGAAGTCCAAAAGGAACAGTGATGGGTGGGATTTATCAATATTGCAGCGATTGTTGTTTATAATAGAAACAGTCACTGTTTATAGTTTAAAGGGAAAAACGAAGGCCCGAAGACCCATTCCACCATATAACAGAGCCCAAGACACAGTTTGTCAGGAAATAGAGCCTGGAAAGGGAAAGAGAAGGGCTACAACACGCTGCAACCTGAAACAGAAAGATTAGGGAGCACAAACAACATGACAACCACACCAACAAACATCATGGAGCATCTCTGGCACAGGAGAACTCTTGGACAATGCAACAAGCTACCTAAAATATTTGAAAGCAGTTACTCAGCTGTCAGAAGCAGGAAACTCAGATCCCATGCTTGCCTAGAGGGCATCAAATCAGTTAAAAATGTAGATCATACAGATTAAGACTCCAAGCCTCTTATAGCTTAGGAGCATTCTAAACAGGATATAAATAGCTGAGAGTAAGATGTAATAGGGGTTCAACTTCTGGAGATTATTCCTCCTCTGTTCCGTCAAGCTTCTCATCTTCATTCTAGCAATATAAGATTTTTTTTCCATTATATGTTCAGTGTCCATTCTCTTTGTGTTTTTATGCTTGCACTTGAATAGTTTGTTCATGTTTTCTTTGTGTCTAAGGCCAGATAACTGTCATCTTATCTCTTCTTTGATAAATTAGATTTGAAAGTTTCTTTGTTCCCTATAGCTAACCTTCCATATGTGGTCATATATGCATCTGCCAGTACAGTCAGTATTCTCTTTTGCTACATGTAGCTAGCCATTCATTTATTTTTATGTATGCAATTTTCTGCTATAGTCAGTATTCTCCATCTATCCATTAAATTTTTAAATTATTGAGTATTAGTGGTCTAGATCCTTGTACTGGTGAGAGCATTCATGCATGCCTTGAGTGAAAATAGAGCTAAAATAGTTATCTAACTTGATCCAAACCATCATTTATTCCAAGTTTAGAGAACAATATTGAAGATTATATGTTACCAAGCATCTCCAACCTACAACCTAGGAGAGTTTCTTGGAGTGATAACAGTCCCCACCTAACATGTAGCCCAACAATTCTATCTTCATGGGTGCCATAGGTGCTGCAAGTTTTATAGATAGGGTAATGGGCCCGAGCTCAGAATTTTGACGTAATTTAACATTTTGTCAAATGACCAAAGGCATGCCTAGGAGTCAATTTTTTTAAAGGTTTCATGTGTTAAGTGATCGAGAGATTTCAAGCTTATTACAATGAGAAGGTGTTGTGGGGAGTTCAAAAGGGCCTTTAGGTGATATGATGAAAAGAGCTTGAGCATAAATGGATAAACACTTGTGATTTAAACAGGTAAATAGTGAAGTTTGGAACACTATGTGTTATATTTGGAAGTTTTGTCAGATGTAAAATTTCTATATACATGGTGATCAAGGCTTGAATGGGTTAGTAATGTATTTGGAAAGGTCCCTCTATATTTGGAATCTTTACCAAAAATGGAAACACCCACTAGTCATGGTTAGAATTATATAAATGGGTTAGCAACATTTGATAACTTCACTAAATATGATAGAACACTAGAGGTGTTGTTGTAGTCATTAGCAGTTGAGCTAGAATAGAGATATGAAACTGAGAAGAGCACAATTTGTAGAGTAAAATAATGGAGTCTAGTTCAAACAAAATGAGTCAAACCTGAGTGCTCCTCATGCCACGAAGAGAGAATGAGAAAGGGACCCTGGGACTACTACGATTAGACCAAATCTTAGTGAATCTATGTTGGAGTTCATTTTGAGATATATGAGCCTCAATTAATAATCATTGAATGCCACAGAAGTTCATAGATTTAAACAGGTTGAATTTAATGTTGGTACTCCTTGAGTGTGTATGTTGGACAGAGATATAATTCTCAGCATGGCAAAACCTTTATATCTCATTCTCTGATTTAATACAATTGCAATGGATTAGTAATTAGATATAACAATAGAATGGAGAGCCTTTATGGAGTATGCTCTTGGGTAGTGTGTGGATCACAGAATGGTCTGCATTGTTCCCTGTGTAGCATAGGAACAAAACTATGTAGCACAAATTTAGACTAGGGGGAATGAAATATTGTTGAGAGATGATTAGAGAGCTCTGAGTATGTGAGTGTGTGCTACCAAGAAAGTCCAAGTATGTCTGAGAAGAATGAAGGTTGAGAGTCATTAACCATATAGAGCATATGAGGGCCAAGGGCTATGGGTTGTGTATGCTACAAATGAGAAGAGACCATTGAGCTATTGATAATTTTGTTGAAGGGTGGTTAGATTGAACAATGGACACAAAGCTAAAAGGGCTAAGAATAGAGGGCCAAGTTGGTAAATACATAGGTAAAATCAGGCCAAGTGGGTGCTATAATAGAGAGAAAATAAGTTCCTTATTGAGTGTGGGTTGGATCTTACAAAATAGGGAATTTGAGTGTCGATCTAGTGGATTTTTGAAGGATAGCTTGGGGGTTGGTGCCTCCTGCAAGTTAGTTCTTGCAAAAAATCCATGTATTTTGTGCCTCGTGATAAGTTGATTAGGTGGATATAAAAGAGAGAGTTGTTTCTTCCTGCTAGTGGGTTCTAACAAACAATCTAAGGGAGTTAGTGCTTTTGGTGGGGGTGCCCAAAAAGATTGATGTAAATAGAGTAGGAGCTTATATTGTACATCATAACAAACAAAGATTGGTGGTTTTTCCCTTTTGGGTTTCCACGTTAAATACTCTATGTTTATATGTGTATGTTGGTCCTGGTGTGCATTAAAATATGAAATTAGCCTTGATACTTATCCACCCCTCCCCAGTAACAATTATTGTTTTCAACATTTTCCCTGCTTCTTTTGTATTTAGTAACAACAAAAGAAATATAAGTATCTAAAGATGCACCTTTTGAAGTCAAAATAGGATCATCAGTTAATGTTTGCAGTTCTATATGATCACCTCACATGCTTCAAAGGAATCTCTTTCCTATTCTACAATCTCCTAAAATGGTTCTTTCATTGAAAAAATCCTATCATGCTCTGCATTCAATTTAGCTTATGGTTTTTCCTTAAAGGCATAGGATGTGTGCCTTTCCTTATAAATGCTTGTACAAGATGTTTGTTTTAATTCCCTAAATACAATAACTAAACTGGGCTCATATATTTAATAGAAATTTCCTTCAATCTTTGTTGAAATTCAATTGGAAACATCAAACTATACTGAGATCTTAAATGCAAGTCCCCTCATACATTTGATATAGGCCTTTACCAAGCATATTTGAGTGTTTTACAAAAGCACCCATCGAAATGTTTTGCAACTATTTTGGATAAGATTGAACTGAACAAATGTATTCTATAGAGGGCCCCTTAAATTCAGATACATGGCGCTCTCCTTCCATCGATGCTTCACTTCATCAATTTGCAAAACTAATTCTAATTGAAAGGGATTTTTTTTCAATTAGTCATCATTCTTGACAAAACCTTTTCTTGGATTCTCTCCAATTTCCATAGGTTTGGAAATGGCACCATATCTAGTAGTTGAGCTCAAAATATTATCCTCTTCAACATAATTTGTTTGAGATGCAAACCCAGAATTATTGATAACATCAAAGATAAATAGAGATCCAAAATTTACATCATTTTAACTCACAACAGATCATTTTTCTTCCTTCTCAACTACAATTGTCATATCATGCTTCCTCTTGTTTTCTTTCTCAACAGTATTAGCATTTCATTCTTCAAAAATATCATGCCCAGAGTTCCCATTACAACTCTTTGGTGAAGACTCTCTCCAAGTTTACGAATTGCAAATGGTTTCAAATCAAAGCCACCAATTTTAGATAACATTTGTATGATACATTTTCCTTCTCTAGCGATCATGGCACTAACAACCTCCATTCTCTACATTTTCCAAATATTTCACTCCAATGGGATTATTATAGACATAAAACCAAACTTTAGAGAAAACACCTTACAATTATCTTTGCAGTAACCAATTAGGGACACCAAGGTTTTATGGAAAAGCTTGGAAAGCAACTCTATCTCATTCTAAAATTCATTGATACTCTGTGTAGAAATTGGATTTCTTCTTTTCACTTGCAATCTTGTTGCCTCCATCAATACATGAAAAGGTAAAGTTCCTACAGACTTCTATAAGTCCATATGAAACACAACTACTAGTGCCACTATTTTTCCAATCATTCCTAATCAGCGTAGGAAGAGAATAATACAATGGCAAGGCTTCCATAGTCACCATTATCTATAAGATGATAAGTTCTTTTGAAAGCATACTATCTACAGGGATGTAGAAATTATGCTTCCAGTAATAAATATAAATGGACCAAAGGCCTCCATATACAAAATACATAAGTCTAGAAATATAGTGACAAAGCCCTATTTTCATGTGTTTCCAAAGTGGCATAAGAACCCCCAAAATTAGAAAATTATGCCACTTTGATCACTAACTTATCCCTCAAACCTTCCCTCAAAATGACTATGATCGATACAATGGAAGATGAGATTATTATGGATCCATTGGATGCCTTGAAGATAATTGATGACTTTGAGTTGGAACAAGACGATGTCATCGAAATAAAGGACATGGAAGTAAACAAGCAGAAATTAAGATGCCACATAGAGAAATACAAGATCAAACAACTCAATCCATGCCATAAGGGAAAGAAATTTCTTGTTTTAGATGTTGACTACACATTATTTGACCATCAAATTACTGCTAATAATACTATGGGGCTTATGTTTCCGTATCTCCATAAATTTTTGACAATTTATTGTGTGGAATATGGTATAATCACATGGTTTGCAACCAACATGAAGTGGGTTGAGGTGAAGATGAAGCATCTTGGATTTATCAATCATTTTAATTATAAAGTTACAACCCTTCTTGATCATCTAGCAATGATCACTATGAAATTTGATTCACATGGTGTCTTTGATTACAAGCCTCTTGGGACAATATGGGGCTTATTTCCCAAGTACTACAATCCCAATAATAAAATTATGTTCGATGACCTTAGAAGGAACTTTGTCATGAAATCTTAGAATGGGCTTCTGATAAAACCTTTTCATAAATTTCATTTGAATCACAACACTAATCAAGATCTTGTTGGGCTTACATAATATTTTCTTGCAATGCTAGAACTAAATGGTATTAGCCACCTTGATCATAAGAAGTGGGAGGCATACACCAAACAAGTGAAAAGACCAAAGTTTCTTCAAATTCAAACCTTTCACCATTAATAATAAATACAGAGGTAGAGATATGAATCACATCAAATGTGTCAACATTTACATGTAGTATCAATTCACTATTTATGATAGTGATAATAAACAATTAAAAGATAAATTAGAAACCTCCTTATTATATGAAGCACAATTTTATCATATTGCCACTACACTTGTTAAGTATTGTAAAGCTAATCTGATCAAAACACTGTAATTAGACTTAAGATATTACACAAATTGGATCTGCTGCTAATAGAAGGTGATATTATTTTGTTCTTGAGCTTGGAACTATTAATGTTGGATTTGGAAGGAAGCTCACTTTGTCCATTTTTTTCAATTTTGATGTCTCTTATCACTTAGGAGTCAGAAAAAACAATGGCTTATCCACTAGATATCAAACTCTATTTTACCACTACGATAAACAAAAATTGTCAATCTAAGAACAAAAAGACCACTATCTCCCTTGACATTTCCTCTGGCACTATTAGAAGCATTATCATTGGCATTGGTGTTATGCAATCCAAACCTGAAATACCTACAACCCCCAACCCAAAACTCCTTTATGGAATTATAGAGATAAGGAGCTTAGGATATAATAATGGAATCATCAAGGTTGCGAGTTGAATACAAATAATGAGTAATAGAAAAATTGTAACAGTGACAAAATCAAATGGGAAGGAAGGTGAATTAGCAAGCATACGAGAAGTTTCATATTGATTCTCCTTTATCCCTAATAAATTAAAAGAACTAAAAGTAATTTTAGCTCAAAATTGTTTAGCTTCCAAAACTTATCGAAATGACTATTTAATTTAAGCTTGCTAAGGATCAAATTTGAACTATACAAGGAAGTAATCTTTGGAAACTAGCATGTAATAGGAGAAGGTTGGAGTTGACAGAATAAATAATAATATATATAGACATTTGTTTCCATTGTCGTGAACTAAAACTAAGGATATATATATACTTGGAGGAAAGAGTGTTGAAACCAAACTGAGTTGGAGAGCTGTAAGTTGATATTGGAGATTGGATCCCTTTATTTGTTGGTACACCATTACAACTGATGTTAGAATCACAAACGATAAACCCATAGGTAGCAGAATTCTATCTATGTGAATGAATTTTTCTGAAGTCGAACATAGAAAGAAATCACTAGATTATCGACCATTGATGGGTGTTGTTAACGAGTGTGAGACAACTCACCATCAATGTCAATGAGTTAAGGTGAAATAGTGCATTTTGACAGGTACAAGTGGATGTTTTGATGTTGAGTCCCCTGCAAGATCTAGAAACCAAGATACATTGATGTATTTCCTTGCTGTCAGCAGGGAAGTATACCATTGATGTATGCAAACTCCAAAGCACTCAAAAGGATATTTGATATTAGTTTTAGGTAAGATGCTAAATTCGATGGGACAAGATGTGTTGGAAAGTGGGCCTTAAGGAATCTCACATTAGTCAAATCGACCATAGAACTAAAAATATCTTAAAGAACCAGTGGAACCAATATGATCTTAAAGAGTTTATTGTGGGACTTTTCCACTAGGAGACTTGGATTTCAAGAAATATCTGTGTCTAGTTGCATCGGTTTCTCGGTTTTCACAACTAGATTTATTTCCATGTTTACTATTTTATTAATTTATTTGCTACATTATCCTATCCTGCTTGAAAAAGAAGATTTTTCTTCAAGTATGGGAGTACTTCTAGTGAAGCCATGTGCATAAAAAGACAATAATTGTACTCATACTCAGAATTAAGAAATAGGCTTCAGTGTATACCAGAGCATGAGAAGCCAACTACTTCAAATGATGTAGTATGAAGAATAGTTGGAAAAGAGAGTGGCACTTTCATTTGGTGGTCATATAAAACTAACTTTAAATATAGTCATGATATCCTTGGCTCCCACACTCATTTAGTTCACTATGTATGTCTTACTCTACCATGCCATTTAGATCTATTTCCCTCATATGGTTTGTCCCTTGAGTGCATGAGGGATCTGATGGTAGGTATGTTGATAACTCCTCTATCTCATGTTTCTGATGAATTCTCTCCATCGAACTCGGTCCATGACTCCTTAGTCTCCTCAACAGATCGAAAAATATGATTAGAGAAGGATTCTAGATATTCTTATAGAGATGGATCATGTGTCTTTTCTATTCTATCACTTCTGGAGAGGCGGATATTTTCTTGACTACTGTCAATATTTTCTCTTATTAAGAGGAAATACATGTTGGGTCTCAAAAATGTCATTGATTTCACCCTCTTTTGTTTCACTTTACTTTAGAATTTTCCATATTTCGCAGCTTCATAACCATGTACTAAGATCATATTCATAATTAAATACAGGTTTAGACACATTATTTTCCAATAAATTTATTTTAGTATTTTAAGTGACTTTATGGTTAAATATTAGAAAAATAACATGTATTCACTTATATATAAAATTTGGATGAGTTTTGTGACATGTGTAGGCATATTTGAAGATTTCATGATAGTCATATTTGGCCTCCAAGATTCAAATTCGAATTTCCTCTTCAAAATATTGAATATTTGAGGAAGATTTGATATCATTGGTCAAGCAGATTTCATGGAGAAAGATCATGGGAGGTTTCATAAGTGTCTCCTATCAAAGCTAGGAGAGATTTATTACAAGATATGAAGAGATGTTAATTTCTAGATCTCAACACATGCTTGTAACCACATGAGATATTTTTGGATCTACATTTATGAGTTAGTTATTTTATTTTTCTATAAGAGTGTCTTCTCCTCTCAAAAGGTGTGAAAATTTTGGGAACTATGCTCATGCTTCAATGTAGAGTTTTTGATGTTAAAGAGTGGCACTATGCTTATGATTGATGTAATGAATACCATTGTAGTTCACTTTGATATGGTTGGTGTTTGATCAATAGTTTTCTCAACTTTCCACCTCTCACACACCTTAGAACAACTAGCTAATGAGCATGAAATGCATTTTAATGTTTCATTTTTTAAAGATAGATTAGTTTATTTTATAATTCATTTTAAATAATTTAATTATGTAATGTCCCCTAAAATAATAATAAAAATAATAAATAATATTAATATATTAAAAATATAAGTAAATAAATAATAAACAATAAAGAAAGATAGTAAATGGTAATAAATAGTAAAATAAATCAAGAAAGGAATAATAATAGTAAATTAAATAATAAATAATAAATGATGAGGTAAAACAATAAACTGTAAGTTCTAAATAAATATATATAAGTAAACTATTAAAATAGTAAAAATAAGTAAAGTTAACAAAAAGTAAAAATAAATAATATAAGAAAGAGTTAAATTAAGAGAAATATTAAATTAAGTAAAACTTAAAATAAAAATAAAAAATTTTGCATGTTGATACATTGAATGTGTGCATGCAATTTAGTTTCCATTTTTGATCTATTTAATGGACGATGAGGAAGATGAGATTCATCATTCCTTCATCCATTCTCTTGGAAGAAAAATGTTGTGAGACAAAGGGTTCACTGGCAGTAGTACATTGATTAAGGGATCGGGGATGGTCAGCTATAGAAAGATTATATGCAGTTGAGCCTACGGTTGGTTGGAGATTTGTCCCCAGAACTTTGTTGTGATTAGTTGGATTCAAGCAGCAATACTCTGAAATCACAAGGAATATTATTGTCATCATCACAAGTAAGTCGTCTATGCTCAAGTTTTTGGAAATTTTATGTTAATTAGTGGAATAGTTATGTGTTGATATTTAATAACATGATCAAGTAAGTGGTCTATGCTCAAGTTTTTGGAAATTTTATGTTAATTAGTGGAATAGTTATGTGTTGATATTTAATAACATGATCAATCTAATTGGTTGCATATTTTAATTTTGGGGTTGTTACATATGGTATTAGAGCGGGTTAGATTCTATGGGCCCTCAATGTAAAAGTGAGAAAAATAATTAATTAAATTCATCAATAATTTTTGCTTGGAAAAATTTAAATGAAAATAAATTTGAGAGATAAATAAAGTTTTTATACTTTTTTAACAATAATTATTATAATAAATTATTAAACAAAAATCATTATTTTTACAATAATTATTATGAAATTATTAGATAAATATCATTGCTTTTATGAAAGTAGATAAACTTTTTTTTTTAAATAATCTTTGGATGTATATACATACTCCACAGTATAGTAACATGGATACTCTAAATACATTAGTATAAAAAAATAAAGAAGCACAATTAATAATATATAGGCATATGTTATTAATCTCCAATTATAATTTTTGCATGTTAAATATAAAAGTGAATGAATTGTCCTTTGAACTAAAATTGTATTTTAAATTTTTATTTATTTAAATTAAAATTATTTTACGCTAATTGTTTATATAATTGTTATTATAAACCTTGTGATTTACTTGTGAAGTAAAAAATTGCTAAAAAATAAAAATAAAAATAATTATATTGAAAACTAGTTATTGATAATTAAAAGTTATATTTCAAAATAAAAAACTAGTTATTAACTAAAAATATTTTGAATTTTATTAATATTTATTTAAATTAAACGTTATTTTAAGTTAGTTATATATAAATGGTCATAAATAACTAAAAGTTATTTTATTGTAATCTTAAACTTTATGATTTATTTTTAACTAAAAATAAATGGAAATAGCTAAAATAAAATCTAATTATAAATCATTAAAAAATTATATTCTAAATTGTAGATTAATTATAGATAACTAAAGTTATATCTTTGGAAACCAAAACCCAAAACTTAAAGAGAAGTTCTAGTTAATTTGTTATGACATGCATAATTATTAATAATATAAAAGTTGTTTACTTTAGTAAAAAATAGAGTAATAATGATATAATAACATTCTAAGAGAGGTTCATATTTTGGTCAACTATATATATATATATGGAAAAACAGAAATAGAACGTTTTGTAAAAGTAATTTGGAGATGATTAAAAAAAATGTATTTGTGATTTGAAAAAAAATAAAAAATAAAAAATACAAGTATACATGATTTTTGAGCCACACGCCAAATTCAATTTGTTTAGAGGATCGTAAAAGGGTAGTGATTTTTCTTTCTACTATGGATAGATTTTCATTCAATTCATATTAATTATTTAATGTAGAGCATGATAGCTTATTTTTAGTTATACCAATTTTTTTTATATTCATTTATTTCTAATTTTATTATTTAAATTATCTTTTAAAGTAGTAAAAATAAAAAAAAAAATTCAATATCGGAAATCTATAAAATTGTTAACTTGGCCCAAGGCTCTCTCTCTCTTCCCTCCATTTGAATCAATCACAAGGATGAGATAAAGATAAAGCATAATAATTCAAAGTCAGGGTTTTAATAGCTTTTGAAGCAAATCCAAATCATGTGAGCAACACAATTTTCTTGCTATACTAAATAATAAA
>APFE031350269.1:103066-128948 GCA_000404065.3 Pinus taeda
TAAATCTAGTTATATAATAAATAAAAAAGAATTAGTTTAACTATTAATAATGAGTGTTATGTAGAATATATATTAATATATAGTATAAAAATGAATAGAAGTTTTAAAGATTGGGAAGAAATTTATAATGTGTGGCTTTATCCATTTAATAAACTGGATGAAAGAGCTTGAATTTGTCTAATTATTATTAAAGTATTATGTTGAAATGGGTAATTAAGGTTGAATTTCTTTAGTTATAATATTAAAATGTTATCTTAGGATTGATAAGTTATTATTCTATTTTATTATCTATTAGAAGTACGCTATAATATTTCATTGTATGAAGGTTTATCAAATTTATATTTATAATATTTATGAGTGCAGTATTTGATTTAATAAGAAATTTCAGTGTAAATTAAAGATTGATAAAGAATTTATTTGAAAATTAAATAAAATAAGAAATTATGAAATAAAAGAAGAAAAGATGCAAGGATTGAGATCATATTTGATTACTTACATTGGAGGAGAAGTAAATAAATAAAAACCTAGTAATAATGATGTGTATTAGTTGGTTAAGTAAGATGGAGTGATTGAAATTTTGGATTCATGGTGAATATTGGTAGTTTATTGGTTGAATTTTATCTAAGAATGTAGCCTCTTAAAGAAGGAAAGAATGGTAATGAAATCCTAACTATGAACATTAGGAAGAGGTCATACAATATGAAGTAACATTTGAGACTAAAAATAGGTTAAATTTTTTGATCCGAACTTAAATAAGAACGCAACAAATTATAGATATAATAATAGACACAGAGATGAAGTAGAAAAAAAACTTCATTTCATTAATAGAAAAATACTTAAATATGCTTACAAACACAATGGAAATAAGGTAGCTTAGGCGATGGTCGCTTATCTCTGAGAAGAGATGTGGTAGTGACATGCCTCTAAATTGTGTTACAATGAGACACAAGGGCCTATTTATTATTGGAAAACATGAGAAAACCATAAACAACCAAAACCATAACCCCAGGAGATGTAACACCAAGAGTTTGTGGGCCCAATTGGGGTTAGTTGGGCAGCCAACTTCCCGGGGTTGTAATTTGGTCATATTATCTCTGTTTGGTGCGTACGATACCTTGTTGGAAAGGTCTCACTGAGTACTACAAGTTTTTCCATAGGCCCCTAGCTATGGCTATTGGCCTGCTGCGGACCCTAAAAAAATGTCGTTTAGGGGTCAAAACTACTTCAAAATTTTAGCACCCGAAAAACTGCTAAAAATAGTAAATGTTGAAATGAACAAGGAAATAGATGAAATTGACTAGGGGGGCTATGTGGAATAGGTGAGTGGCCACCAATATCCACCTATATCATTTCTCCCCCCTTAGGAAGCAATGGCCCCATTGCGTGCAGAGCCTCCATGAGGTGAGGAAATTTCTGTTGAACCTCATCCCTGGTGAACCACTTGCCCTAGTGAAGGAGTTGGCCTACTTTGACAACTTGATATAACGGTATGCTTTGTTGGTGAGTGTTTCTTGATCTATGTTTCCATGATTTGATCAATTGTGGCCTGTTCCGTGCAGTCTGGGTTGATCTCTGTTGGTTGATTTGTTCTGCAATGTCAGATGTGTCCAACAATGGTGGAAAGTATGGCCGAAGGCAATCTACATTGAACACTAGGTACAGACCAAGTAACAGTGGGATGTTAAGCTTGAAGGCATTGTCATTGACAGCCTTGGTGATGGTGTATGGCCCATATCGGAGTAGGCGAAGCTTGCAATGGGGTCCAGCAAGGTGCTCCTTCTCCAAATGTAGCCAAACTTTGTTGCCCACCTGGAACTTGTGCGGCACTTAATTCTCATCATGGCATTGCTTGTACTTAACATTGGATCTATCAAATATATCATGGACCTATTGGTAGATGTGTTCAATACGCTCAATGAAGTTTTTAGCCCTTTCAGCCTTGGAATGAACGTGAGTCGAATCTACCTAAGTGGTTGCAAATGGTATCGCCACATCAATGGGGCATAATGGATGAAATCCCAGCCCTACCTGAAAGGTGATGTGGCCTTTTGAGGTGCAAAGAGCTCTTTTGTAGCTGTGTTGGATGTAGGGGAGACTTTCATCCCATGTGTGTGGATGATTCAAGTTGTACATGCGCAGAATGTGTACGATCATATTGTTGACAACCTCTATTTGGCCATCAATTTGGGGATGTAAAGTCATGGAATTAGTAAGTTTTGTATCCAGCATTGACCAAAGACTTGAACAAAATGCACTCAAGAATCTGTTGTGCCGATCTAAGACAATGGACTGTGGGATCCAAAAGTGTACCCAAACTTGCTCAAAGAAGAGTTTAGCAGTGGCCTCTGTTGTGATACTCTTCTTGGAGTCTGTCATGATGGAAATCTTAGAGAATTTGTCAACGACCACGAAAACACAATCATTCTAGTGCCTAATAGAAGGAAGGCCTGACATATAATCCATGGAGACAGATTCCCAAGGCCATCTGGGAGTAGGTATAGGAGTATACAAGCCTTACTTCTTGATGGTTGGTTTAGCAATAGTGCAGGTGGCGTAGGATCTAATGTACTTCCCAACATCTTAACGAAGTTTCGACCAATAAAAATACTTCTGCAATACAACCACTATTTTTTGTACTCTGAAATGTCTGGTGACCCTACTGTAGTGTTTTTGGCTTGAGGGGGCCTGACCCAGGTTCAACATTAGTTAGCCAAACAAATCCCTACACTACTCGCCCTTCCGACATTAGCCTGAAGGGCGCAGACTAAAGTCTCACTCAAAGCAGTATAGGGGGAAGTTGGAACCAAGTTTCCACATCCAGATATGGTTGTGATGTTAGTATATTCCGGCTATACCTGCCTTCATGCAGGCTTCTTAGCCCTCTGTTCCACCATTCAGTACCTTCATGAAAAGGTACAATTGGCTTAAGAACAACCCTAACCTGCAGCTCAAGGAATTTTGCGCTGCTAAGGCAATGAACTGCGATATCTCCCAAACTAGGCTAAGTGTCTAACTTATCTTATTAACCAATATTAGTTAGCTTCGTGTAAATAGATCTTCTTACTTGCATTCTCTTAACCAACACAAATACATACATTCGCGCATCATATAAGCATTATAGATGAAATTCATACCCAACTTAACAAGATGCATAAGTAGGAAATAAAGATGCATAAATTGTAGAGTACTTCTCTTTATTGATAATTCCAGATGATTACAGACTCGACCCGCCTTGCACACTCAGCTACAGGGGTGCGCACACTCAGTTGTGTACTTCTACCCTAGGCCTCTGCGCACTCAGCTACAGAGCCTCTACCTACACTACGACCCAAACTTAGACTTCTAGCTCAGAGCTTTCTCTCCTAAATCATATCTTCGTGTGTCAATATTCTATTCTTGCTACAAAAATACTTAGAGCTTAGCTCTATTTATACAATCCCATGGCCGATGGACCATGCATAGATATTTTACAACAGACATTACATTTCCAAAATAAGGGTGAACAACCCTATGAATCTTTAACACCTACGCACTTCACAACCACAAAATGCGGAGTCTTTACACTTGGATTACAAAATTTGACAAAAATATGGGCTTTTAGCCCTAAAACTACTCTTGGGGTATCCCGCGCCCAATAGCCCCCCAACACAAACATCATGTCTTGCCCTCTAGTCACTCTGTAGCCATTAAGATCTTAACATGAATACCTCCCAGCTCCGTTTGGATGACCGCAACCTCGGCAACACACTGAGTGGCCACTTGCTGGACTTCTTCCACTCTCTGCTCAGTGACTGTTGTTGAGCTGCCACCCTAAATATTCTTCTAAGTTTCCTACAGTATTGTGAGCTTTCCTTCAATGGAATTTGTGATCGTATATGCCTTGTCTATCCATGGTTGTAGGTTTGCTTTTAGGACTACTTCCTTGTGTCGGGCGACATCCACCTGTTCCTTAAGCACCTTTTCCTCCTACATCCATGTGAACCTCTGTGTAAGGGTGATCATCTATGTGGTCTCTTCGACCACATCATATCTTTTTTGTAGATGGTACGCCTGTATCTCCAGGCTCTCTACATTCGGGTCCTCCTGCTGGGTGGTTAGGACCTTGAATCACTGTTCAAAAAGTCGCGTGCAATATACTACTCCACTGTTGACCGCCGCTATTGTTGTTGTAGAAACGGTGGCACATTGTTCCCTGACTTTTGACGAAGTTGAAGGTTGAGCCCTCAACTGCGATTCTAGGATCTACAGGTTCAGCTCCAACTCAATCCTGACCATCTCTATTTGAGCTTTACACACTCCTGTGTCCAACTTGCGAATGTGTACCTCAACCAGTTCTTCTACCTAAATGTCCAACTCTGGGACCATTCAAAAGGCTTCCTCCACTACTTGCATGATTTTCTTATTTTGTTCCACTACCTAGTTGCACTGCGGGCCCAACTGCTCAATATTGATGTGTTGCTCTCTCATCACCTATAGAGCGTGACTCTCCTAGGCCCTAAGTTCCACAATGAATCCATCCTACAAGAGGTGGAGCATCTCTCGAGGGAGCACGGCCATATTCAATCCCACCCTTTTCAGGTTGTTGACCATGGGCCTATCGGCCTCATTTTCTATGGTAATTGCCCCATCTAGTAGTAGTATTGAATTGGTCACCCTTATGCACAACATCTCTGTGGTAGCTGAAGTGTTGATTGCGAGGTTGGTGGATATTGTGCTAGCCTATGGAGTGCAAGCCTGCAACTCCTACAGCTCTGTCTAGAGAGTTGCTAATACTAATTTTTTCTACTCTTCGAACTATTGGAGGGCCTCCGTGATGACATCCTTCACCGTTTTCCAATATCGTGCAAATCCCTCTCAGTGAGTGTGATTGGGTCCAAGGATGTATTTGAAGCCTTGGTTTTCTTCTGTGACACTGCCTTCTCTTGCAGTCGCTGATGCTTGAGTTGGGTGGACGTCGTCTGTGAGTCTGCACCACCTCATTTTGTCGGCTCTTCTATTTCTACCTCAGCCCTGGGTGAAGGTGAATTCTATCCTTCGCGCTCTTCTCCTCATGTCTCTTGTTGTTTTGCCAATTTTGTGACGTCATGCACTGCCTAGGTCTTAGCCTCTGTTTCCTCTTTTCTACGCTTCTCAACCAATTGCACCATTCTGAGCTTTGTTTCTTCCTTTTTACGTTGCATGGAGGACTTCTCTGCTTCCACCATGGAGCCTATTGCAGCGCGCCACTCTAGCGGCCAAAACTCAAGGACTGCAAATATAGCATCATTTTTTGCCAAATAAGGTAAGCTATGCCATGTCTTCGTGGGGTCCTTTCGCACCCTGATAAAGACATGGTGGAAATCCGCTTTGAACTCTACAAAGCTCTGCAAACTAGCATATACTATGGGCAACAACCATGGCTTCCGATTGATCCCCATCCAAATACTCATCTCCATCAAGATCCAAAAGATATTTTTTTTTATGCATTGCACATCCTTGGTCACCCACAGCAAAGCATACTTCACTGCCTCTAGAAGTTCTGGCGCAACCAAACGGAATCGGTTGTCTTCTGGTAGCTCCCATGCCATTAGTACAATCAACAGTAAGAGGCACGTGTAGTGGAACGTCTTGCTCTGCTCTTGCGCCTCACGACAGTTCGCAAGGAACTCATCGCATAGATAATTCGCCCAATTGAACTGGACTCCTTCAGCACATTGGACTACTAGTGCAATCACAGGCGTGGTCACCTCATCTGCACAGCACTTGCGCATCACCTTCCCTGCTAATATTTTCATTTCTACCTTGACTACAGGGTTTTTAATGCTAGAGATGGCATATCTGCGCTTCTTCTTCTCCAACTTGAATTTCTTTTTCATATCTTCCGCGAGGACCAACTCACCACCTTTTCCTTCTGATATATTGGCTGGATCCTCCCCTAAGTAAGGAAGTCATGTGATCCGATGGATCAAGTGGTATGTGATGGGAATGGGCTCCTCCAACCACAAACACCCATCATGAACCAAGCAGAGTAGCTACCTAATGATGAATATGGTCACTGAGGCACGGTGTTGATGTAGTACCCTGATCAGGTTAAGCAGCTCAGCTTTCTCTACACCCTTGAGCCATGTCCATGGCTCTAATTTGATCGTTCCAATAGTCGTGTCAATCAGTCGGCGCATTAGCTGCTTAGTCGCTAAATGTGGGAACTTCTCGTGATCTGCGAGGTCCCAATCTTTGAAATTTAGTACAAGAACCCACCCTAATCATAGCCCCTCAAAAACAATGTCATCTGGGAACAACAGAGTTTGTAGGGAGCTCTTGCTCTTGTCTATGTCCTTTGGCACCTTAGCTTTTCCCTTACGCAGAGGAACATATTCTGGTAACCTGGTAATAGGGTCCGCACCCTGGGCTTCAACTTCCATTTCCAAATCCTCCTCATCTGCTAGGATTTCTTCATATTCCTCCTCATCTACCTCTAAATTAATGGCCTTCTCTTTTCCTGCAAAGTGACCTTGGTCCTCTGTGGGTTTCTTGGTGATATGCGTACCGGTAGCATAGTCTTCTTATCCTTCTTTGGTCTCGGTGTCCTAGGTGATTTAGGGACTTTGACTACCACTTCAACAGTCTCTGGGATAGCTTCTACTACCTCAATTTCCTGTGTGGTTTCCTCAATTATCACCGATTTTGCATGCATGGCATCCATGGGTGTCGACATCATTCTATTTAGGAGGTCTTGCGTCTCCTTCAACAATCTCTCAAACACTGAACTTACTCTCAAAGCCTCAAAATTCACACAGTCCATACACACCTGATAGCGCGACAACTGAATTTTCAAAATGCCAAGTGTTCTTCACTGGACAACCACTTGTAATTTATAAGACCTTTTCAATTCAAAGCCAACTGTTCCCCCCACATTCGGCCCATTAATGCTGGATTGATAGTGTTATACAGGAATAATGTCCATACAGATGCTACTATTCCCACTAAGATGTGTGGCTATCTTAGAAACAAACAATAAAAGTCTACTATTGATTCCTTTTATGAAAATAGATGAGAGGAGAATTAAGAGGGCCAACCTGAGTCTTGCACTTGATTCCCTCTCCTTCTTGATAGAGTTTTTTGGCTCGCTCTTTGTTTGCTCAGCTTCAAAAGGACCTGTAGAATCACAACAACATACTACTATGCAAGAAACAAGGATCTAAATTCATAAATAATGCAGGATCAGATGTACATTAACCATATACAAGCATATATAAACAAGTACACACAGGAGTATTGGAAGGAAACAAGAATAGCTTTATTCAGATAAAAGTAGCAAGAGGATTACAACCATGAGCAACTCTGACTCAGCATCATCCTCTAGCTAAGAAGCCCTTCTTTCACCTCAAGCAAAGCAAAATCACCCAACACTGTGAATGTACACCAGAATACCAACAACACTTCTCTATAGATTACCGAATTCCAGCCTCTCGATCTCTGTGATGAGGGATACATATATAGATGATTACAGAGAGGTGAGTCATCTTTTGGGATCTTGATTAGTGTCTTGTCTCTAATAGTTCCTGCTTCCACTTGTAGAATGAAGATCTCTTACTCATCCCTGGTCGAAAATGGAGTGGCAAGTGTCATAGGCGAAGCTTCTGGAAGATTCCATGATCTTCCACCTCACATTTTGATCCCTGCCATTTGTCCATTCTTGACCATCGCACCCTACAGAGGACCAAAACAGTATGCATCGCACCCTATACATTGGGAAGGTGATATGCATCACTCCCTCTGTATGGAGATTTCAGTATGGTCTAGTTTTGACCATTTATGAGCAGTTTTCAGTGGAGAACTTCTGGGAGATGATGTAATCAGTTGACCTTGTTCCTTTAGGCAGTGAAGCAACCCTTTTAGGGACTTAAGAACCCTCAATTTATGGACATTTGTGATTGGGGTTGAAGTGCCCAAAAATGTCTATAACAGTTGCCCCCTAAAGCATGAGGTCGTTAATCGTTCTTGATGTCGGGTGAAATGCTTTACTATGAGGATCATAAATTTTTCTGAGCTTGGAGGTGACCTGTAATAAGATACAATACAATACATTATATGACAACATTTTTTCATGATCTAGCTGAGGTGGGAATTCCCATGCTCAGCTTTATAAACTCATTTTCATGTAAATAGGACAGACGATCGTCTGTGTGACAGACTGATGATATGGACACATCATCCTTTGATTTGGATGATCATCTGTTCAGCAATTATGTACACTGGATGTTTTTATATTCCTGAATATATCGCAGCCCGGATGGATGAAACTAGATCCAGGGTCTTCAAACTCGGCCAATCTTCACTTAGAGTACAAGTCGAGCCATGTGAAAAATGTTTTGGACTCTTGGAGTCGAACATGGAAAGACATCGCCTGATTACCAGCCATTGATGTAAGTTGTTAACAGGTGCGAGAGGAATCACCAATAATGACAATGACCTTCAAGGTACTACAGTAAAATCTACGTGGTGTGAAAAAGGGACCTGGCATCGAACACCACGTAAAATCCCTCGGTCGAAGGTCATTGATGTAAACCTGTCGCCGAAAGTGAGAAAATTGTCATTAAGGCATGCAAGCTTCAAAGTACAGAAAGGGTTGTTCCTAAGTCAACTTCTTGGATAATGAGCTGATGTCGACAAGAAGCCACCCGTCGCAGGAGGGCCTTAATGAATCCCACATCAATGACACAGAATGAAGCAAATGATTTTGGAGGTGAAAATAAACTAACGATATGGGGTTCAGGGTGGTGGTCATGAAGGAATGAAGTATGAATGTATTGCAGTGGGTGAGACTCAGGTGAATTGTCTGAATGACTTCTCTTGAACATATCGGCGACCCTGATGATGGATTGGTAGCGTTAACCCCAGAGATGGATGGTGTGATAGACCAATGATGAGGACCAATGAACGGAACAACCCAAACCGGCATGGATGCAGAAGGAAAGTGTCATTTTCAAGAGCGACTTGCTACTAATAAAGTTTCTTCTTGTTTTCTTCCCAATTGTCCCCAGTGATTGCTAACTAGTACCTCTTTATTTTTGTCAAGCTTGAGGAGGATAACATATGCTTGTTCTATAATCTGCCCTTCAGGCGAACCTGTCGCTATATTTTAGCGAGCCTAGCGACAGTGAAACTCGTTCTCATCCTGTTGGATGAGTTTGTCGCTATTTAGTTTAATGATTTTAACGACAAACATAACTCGGTCTCTTTCAATTTTAAAGAGTCTGAAAGAAACGAAAAGAATACTCCGAAGGTTCTTTTTCATTGTATAATCCCTTAGGTCCGAAAAAGCGTAAAATAATACAAAAGGGATGAGTTTTCGATAGTTTTAACGAGCCGAACATGACAAGCGCTTGATCTTTTTGTGTAATAATCCCTCAGGTCCAAAAAGATTAAAATCTAGAGGAGCGATAGCACTTCCGATGCCTTTTAATGAGCTGGAGAGGGCAATCGCTCAAAAATATTTTCATATTTTATGAGTCAGGTGAAAAGAGCTTAAAGAAGACTCGTTTTCGAGGAACGAGTGATAGTTTCGGGTAGCAGCTGATTCCAGGTAAGGTTTGGAATTTTCCAATCACAACAGTGTTACAAGGATGGCTAGCAGAATCACTCTTCGCAGATGTTCCTCGAAGGGGTAACCAATCATGTGGGGGTGAATGATCGGCTAAAAACAGAGTGGAGGTGATGGCGAGAACATGACCAAGGCTCAAAAGCTGGCGATAAGACATTCACAATGGTTATTTACCTGTTGATTTTTTAATGAGCTTAAACGCAAGGAAAAACACTTGCTCATGACTTATGTTTATTTTTTAACGAGCATGAACTATGCGCTAAAACTAATCGTGGAGAGTTTATTTTTTAACGAGATTGAACTCTGCAACAACATTGCTCACCAGTCGCATGATGAAAATGTCTAATTCGAGATGCTATTCTGAAGTGGCTTACATCTCTAAAGCTTTTCGACAAATTATTTCTTTATGCAAGTTAGGAAATGACTAGGCTTATAGGTTTAAAGGGTAGAGGTCCTACAAATTTAAAAAATAAATAGCCGCTCTTTACTAGCATGCGGAAAGGTTTGCATGCCCCCAGGTATAGCGAAGTAGAGTTTCCAGGTTACCCTTCAATTTGTAGACAAAAAATTTGTTCTATCGGGAAAGGCCTACCTTCTAACGGAGGTATATTATCCTATCTAATCCCTTTTCCTATATGGATGGGTATCAGACTAGTCATATATCCTTCGCCGAAACCTACCCTATACCCAGATTTTTCCTGCCGAAGCAGACCAGGGTGCATGCCGCCTAGGTTTCAGTCACATCTTCCTGAATCACTCGCGCTCATCAGGTGGACGGACTGGAGACCAATGAGACATTTCTTGCATGAAAATACCATTCATGGATGGCATTTGACTATTTACGATGTGTGAACTGGGGAATGACATTTGGTCTACGAGCTTGACCATTCTGCCTTCGTGCAGAAAACACATTACTCTAAAGAGTGAGGAGATGATGGCTCCCATGCAATAAATATAGTCACGTCCAAGAAGTAGATTGTAATATAAAGGTCCTTTAACTACCATAACATTCATGTGAACTGTTTTCCTTCTCAAAGTAATGGGCACATTTGGAAGGATCCCTAAAGGTCGATTGGTTCCTTTGTCGACGCTTGTTAGATTTCTCATTTCAGGCAAAAGCGATGGCAAACCAAGCGCTTTCCAAGAAATTGAGGAAAGGATAATCACAGAAGCCCCTTCATCAATGATGGTACCAACCTTGACCATTCTGTAAGCTTGTACAATAATTCGGAATGGTACACTAGCTGGTAAACGGGGTCTGCCTAGTAGATTCCAGTCGAAGGAAACCACTAGGTTGCTTGGTGGTGGGACCGAATAGACGGCCGAGTAGGACTCTGATGAACTTCCTTCCTGTGGTAAAAGTACGGGAGTACTGCCCCCAAGCTTATCGGAGTCGGTTTTGATGAAAAGAATTTGAACGATGTCGTTCTCTTTCTCTTCAGTGACTGTATCGTTCGAAGATGAACACTCTGAAGGCAATACCGAGTCGACTGCCAAATCGACCCTTTGACTTTCATTTGGCTGACCACAAGGATGGGCCAGCCGGATTTTCAACCAGTGGAGGACTCGGCAAGAGTTTTTGATATCCAGGGGGAAATCGTAACGTGACATTGGACAATTATCTAAAACTCTTTTAGCCTCTTCAAGGAAGGGACAATGGTGGACGACATGATCGCCTTCACACAACTTACAAGGAATTTTAGCATTCCTTCTTTGTCCATGTGCTTCACTTTCACTAGTTGTCAGTGAGCATTCAACATGATTGCCAGAGGTTGATGCTACTGGGTGGTGAAAACGAGGAGACCAATCCCTTAAGATCCGAGGGATGCAGGGACAATCTCGGTGAAAGTGGTCTCCATTGCAAATGACGCAAGGAGATTTAGGTTTTGACTGTGCGGTGTGTGGATTTTTGCTAGACGATACTTGGTTGTTCCCTTTCGATTTTGGTTCCTTTTTCTTCTTTTCCTTTTTCTCTTTCTACTTCTTCTTCTTCTCAGTTACTTTACTTTTAGTTTTATCGGCTTTGTCAAGTGAAGAGGAAGGAGGAGAAGGAGAATCGTATGAAGTAGAAGGTTGGGAAGCAACTCTAGTGTCGTCTAGTTGCTGGTTAGACTGTTCAGGAATTGTGGGATTCTGAACGATAGAGGTAGAGAAGAGCCAGACTGGCAAACCAATTGTCAATCCTGGAAGTGACAAATTGGCCATATGAGGTGGACCAACACCTCCCCAAGATAGGAAGGGACTAGGATTTCCTTCACGGGGAAATCCTTGGTTGGTAGACTCCATTTTCTCAACCTGAAGATCAACAGGGGGAATTTGTGACATTATTTTGATTTAAAATAAATTTTTAGACACTGGGACACAACTTGTTTTTTGAATTTTAAAGAGTTGAGAAAAAACAAAAGATGACTCTAGTCGCCTTCAATTTTTATTGAGCTTGAAGTGACAAGCACTCAGAGGACCTTTTCTTTTAAGGAGTCTGAAAAGGAGAAAAATGGACTACTCTAGAGATCTAGGTAGAGAGGATTACCAAATCAATTGTAGAATTGCAGAATACTTTTTACGGTACGACAGTTAGTCTTCCCGAATGCTGTGTTTGGTGCATTACGATTGATAGGGCAGCAGACACGGCTTCCTAAGGATAAAGGATGCAGCCTATAGTGGTCTCCCAATATATACGCGATGGTACGTGGGAGCATAAGTCCATACTGGCACTTATCGTCTTAGAGTGGAGGAATCACCCAACCAGCACTGAAAGCAATAGTTACTAGGCTTTATGACACCGGAATACATCTCTAGCCTAGACCTCTAGATGTTGCATTAAGTTCCAAAGCATTGTTAGATTCATTGAGATTTATTTTAAGTTGATCTTGCTTAGCAGTTTGCCTTTCAAGTTCACCATGTGATGTATGTAAAATTCCTAAATGCAGTCTAAGATGATAAACAGACATTTTATCTTCTTTCAGCAATGAAAATCCTAGCTACTAAGGGGAAGAAAGTCAAACATCTTTTCTTCACAGAGCACAGAGCACACGCTAATATGCACAGTCCTAAATCAAGCCAAGCATTTAAGATGCAAATTCACATGCATGTATTGGTTTTCAGCTCTCTTAATGTGTAAATGACACTACGAAAACTATGTGCAAAATTGAATTACTTTTAAAGTGACTGTACTCAACAAAATTCTCTTTCAAAACAAAGTGAAAACAAGAGATACACTTTGCGATTTTGAAATGGAAATTTCTTTTCGACACTTTAAAACTACTAAATCAAGTCTTATGCAATAATAACCATATAATCAACTATCTAAAACAATGGGATTGCTTTCTAAAACTGAAAACAACAGCTACGACACTTTCAGATCTAGAGACGACAGTTCGACTATGTTATTTTTTGCAAAAGAGAACTAAAACGATGCACAATACATAAAAAACGTTTATAGTTCTTTGCACTAAGGAGGTGGAATAATGCTAGAGAAGGGGGTATTCACAAAAGCACATTGATTACACACAGCAAAAACTCTTGAATAAGACTGAAAACAGTGAGAAAAATCCACAGTCAGAGAGTAAAATCAGTCCTCCCTGACCATCGCACCTGTTACAAAGTGAACTCAGTATGCAGCGCAGTTATTCCATTCGGGAAGTGCAATGCATACAGGCTTCCTTGAAGGTAGGATGCGATGGTTACAGTGCGAGACTCTGAACGAGACTTCACTCATAGTTTGCAGTTTAGTTCAGGTGTTTAAGCTGAATAAGTACAGATCAATGTATGTAAAAACACAGGGGTGATTTAAGAGGTTACTAAAGCCACTACTTAGGGAAATTAGATTACTTGCAGATCTATTTTTTAATTTATAAACAAAAACCCAGAGATTGAGTGAAGCAGCATTGATCTACTTTGCATTTGTATGACAAATGCAGTTCGAAGGCTAGGTGGCTTGACTTAAGGCTCCGTCTGTATGTTTATAAAAGAAACAAGGATAGATAGGCTAACAAGTAATCTAGTCGCTCCCCAGTGGAGTCACCATTTTGTTATACAGGAATAGTGTCCATACGGATGCTGCTATTCCCACTAAGATGTGTGGCTATCTTAGAAACAAACAATTAAAGTCTACTATTGATTCCTTTTATGAAAATAGATGAGAGGAGAATCAAGAGGGCCAACCTAAGTCTTGCACTCGATTCCCTCTCCTTCTTGATAGAGTTTTTCTGCCCGCTCTTTGTCTACTCAGCTTCAAAAGGACCTGTAGAATCACAGCAACATACTACTATGCAAGAAACAAGGATCTAAATTCATAAATAATGTAGGATCAAATGTACATTAACCATATACAAGCATATATAGACAAGTACACCAGGATATGGAAGGGAAACAAGAATAGATTTATTCAGATAAAAGTAGCAAGAGGATTACAACCATGAGCAGCTTTGACCCAGCATCATCCTCCAGCTAAGAAGCCCTTCTTTCACCCCAAGCAAAGAAAAATCACTCAACACTGTGAATGTACACCAGAATACCAACAACACTTCTCTATAGATTACCAAATTCCAGCCTCTCGATCTCTGTGATGAGGGATACATATATAGATTATTACAGAGAGGTGAGTCATCTTTTGGGATCTTGATTAGTGTCTTCTCTCTGATAGTTCCTGCTTCCACTTGTAGAATGAAGATCTCTTACTCATCCCTGGTCGAAAATGGAGTGGCAAGTGTCAGAGGGGAAGCTTCTGGAAGATTCCATGATCTTCCACCCCACATTTTGGTCCCTGTTATTTGTCCATTCCTGACCATCGCACCCTACAAAGGACCAAAATAGTATGCATCGCATCCTATACATTGGGAAGGTGATATGCATCGCACCCTCTGCATGGAGCTTTCAGTATGGTCCAGTTTGGACCATTTATGAGCAATTTTTAGTGGAGAACTTCTGGGAGATGATGTAATCAGTTGACCTTGTTCCTTTAAGCAGTGAAGCAACCCTTTTAGGGACTTAAGAGCCCTCATTTTATGGAAATTTTTGATTGGGGTTGAAGTGCCCAAAAATGTCTATAACAGATAGTAGATTTTCAAGAATCTAATCCATAAATTTCTCCTTAAGTGCATATCGCCCGCTCCATTGGGCCACAATCCGACCATCAAATTGTGAATAGTGACTTTAATGGTCACTTTCCGACGGACTTGCATGTTATTTCCACAAGTAGCATAGTTGCCTCCGCACTGTCGCAAACCCTGTGACACCTCCCTGCTTCGCACAGTCCTAAAATCACGCAGCTCCCCAACCTAGGCAATGTAGTTTATAGTCTCGTGCCTCCTTTCAGCTTCCTAGAGCACTAAGACTATGCTACTTTCATTTAGTCACATGGTCAGACTACTGGTGTATGGCTTCAAGTGACTGCCATTCACCTTTCCTAGAAAGGGTTCTCCATTTAACTTGACCAGCAATAATACTCCTCCGTCGGTAATCTTCTTAATAAAATAATGCCCTAACCAGTGCATCTTGAATTTTTCAGGAAATCTATCAAACTTACTATCATACTACAAAACTAGATAATTTACCTTAAATGTGTGTAGCTTGATGTGTCGATCATGCCATGTCTTTTCATGCTTCTTTTGGACCTCTTAGTGAAACCTAGCCAAAAATATTTCTTCTTCGAGCTCATCTAGCTACGCGAGCCTCTCTTCCAGGGCTCCATGATCCATCATACCTTTGAGTGCTGCTATGTGTAGACTAGGCACGATGTATTCCATGGGCATTATGACTTCCACACCATAGACAAGCCTAAAGGGGGTTTGTCTCGTCATCTTTTGACATGTTGTTCGATAAGCCCACAATACTGTAGGTATGCATAGGTCCTAATCACTTCTTTGAGCATTACAAACCTTGGTCAATTCATTTTCAAGCACTTTGTTGAACATCTCCATGGTCCCGTTAGCCTGTGGATGATAAGGTGTGCTCTTTCGGTGATATACCTAAAATTCCTCTATTAGTGCGTTGATCGTCTCAATCAGGAAGTGCATACCATGATCACTCATCAAGATACTTAGGCATCCAAATCATGTCAGTACATGCTCAAATAGGAACTTCATGGCCATCGTGCCCATGTAATCCTTCACCAGTTGCGCTTCTACCCAATGAGTCAAATACTTCGTCGCAGTGATAATGTACCTCGCCCCTATCTTCCCTTATGGCTGAATGGTCCTACAAAATCTATTGCTCACTTCTCGAAAGGTTGCAATGTCATTTTTGGATTCAACAACATTTCATCCTTCCATGATGGCTTGCCTGTTCTTCGACATACATGACACGCCTTGCAATATGCTTTTGATCCTAATGAAGGGTTGGCCACCACAACCTTGCGCGTAGAATATTCTGTGCAGTTTCTCTCCCTACATAATGTCCTCTCGCGGTGCCTCCATGAGCATCCGCAAGGATACTGCTTCATTCGAACTTAGGTACATACCATCGTAATATTTCATCAGTTCCCATCTTGTATAGATGCCCAGCAATGACAAAGAAATCTATTGCTTGCACCAATAATTCCTTCTTTTGTTGGACAGAGTATAATTCTGGTGCATTTCCTGTTGTTAGGAAGTGTATTATATCCTCAAAATGACCATCTGTGACACGTACTACAAATAGTTGCGCGTCAGGAAATCCTTCTTCCAAGTTAGTAGGTTCCTCCCATGTTTCGATGCACGATAGATGATCTGGTCCCACGTTCAATCGTCCAAGCTTCACAACAACTTCAAAATCGTACTCATGGAACAATAATAGCCATCTGTAGATTCGCCCCTCCAACACAAGCTTATTGACTAGATATTTCAATGCAGAGTAATCTGTATAAATTTTAAAATGGCCTCATATCAAGTAGTGCCGATACTTTTGGAGCACATACACCATAGCTAGCCCCTCGCATTCAGTGGTAGAATTGTTCTTCACTACTTTGGATAATTTGTAGCTTGCAAACGTGATAGGATGGTTCAAGCCTTTTCCTACATCCTGTGTTACTATTGCCCCCAGCGCTATACATGACGCATCAACATGTACATGAAACTCTTTCTTCCAATACAGGAAGATTAGAATTGGTGCGATAACCATCTTTTCTTTCAATATATCCAATATTTTCTTACAGTCATTGTTCCAACAGAACGTGACATCCTTCCTCAATAATTTTTCCATCGGTGCAGTGATCTGGGCATAGCCTTTGATAAACTTTCTATAATATCTTGTATGTCCCAAAGTAGCACACAACTGATTCACACTCCTTGAATCTCCCAAGTTCAGTATCACCATGATCTTCATCGGTTCTACCATCATTCCTTGTCTGCAAACCACATGCCCCAGTAGATTCCCAAAAGGAACACAAAACAAACACTTCTTAGGATTGAGTGCGATCTGGTATCTTCGACAAGTATCCAGCATCAGGCATAATCTTGCTATGTGGTGCTTAACTAGCCCAAATACAGTCCAGACATCAAAATATACCTCCAGGAACTTATGAATAAATTCCTTAAATGTTGTAACAACCACATGCGAAAATATTGTAGGCGCATTCTTCAATCCAAATGGCATTACGGTGTATTGAAAACAACCCCACTCAGTCGCAAAGGTTGTCTTGCTCCTATCCTCCATATGCTTTTGATTTGGTGGTACCCAGAGAACCCATCAGTGAAGGAATATGCTTCCTATCCACCTACATTTTCTAACACTTCATCCGTGAACAGATTCAGGAAAGGATCATGCACACAAGCGTCATTTAGTTTTCTGAGATCCATGCATATCCTTATCTCATCCTTCTGATTTTTCTCTTGCACCAACATAGGGCTTACCTAATCAAATTCTTCCACATGCTCATGATGCCTACCACTAGCATCTTGTCTAGCTCTAACTGGACCTTCTCCTTGTATTTCGGATTGAGGCGGTAAGGCCTCTGCTTAACTAGCTTCACGTCAGGTTTTAACGCGATCTTCATCACTTCTAGGTCTTCGATTATTCCCTTCAGATCTGTAAATTTAGTAGGGAATAAGTCTTGGTATTCACATAGAAGTTCAGTGACCTTATCCACCATCGCATCGTCCCAGTAGTCTCCAATATTCATGAATTTGGGTTCTGCCTCTATACTAATGTTCACTTGTTTTTTTTTTACTACCACAGTTATATCATGGTTCTCAATCTGTGGTCCTTGAACCTCGCGGTGGCATTTTGTTTCTGGAATGTTAATCTTTTACAGATCCTCATCCTCATCTCTAGTAGTTACATTATAAGATTCGAGTGTGTGACACAGCTGAGTATCCCATTCAGGCTTAATTAAATCTAAAGGATCCTACGATATCCTAAAGATGGTTGCTTTCACCTCTTGTAGCACCTCATCAATACTGTTAAACCTGTCCTCAAAACTGAATGCCATCATGAATCCTTCGCGTAGGATATCCTAGTTTCCTGTCCCATGACAAAGCTCTGTTTCTATATACCAATTCATTGGGATAACATCCAAGGTATGACAGAACAAGTGCACCCACTCAAGTTGGGGCTTTTCTCCATAACCTTGCGTCCATTTGGCCAGATGCGGCGCGGATCATTCCGCCCATCGTACTTGTCTGTCAGTCACATATTAGGCTTCCCAAATTGTGTTCGCATCATCCTCCTACATTCGCACCAATCATCAAAGCTTCCTTTGTGCATACCCCACCATCTTGTGAGCATAGCGCACAGTGCCCAATCCAAGGCCTGGAAGCATTGTTTCTTCGATATCTCCCTTTAAAATGCATCCAAGAATATATATACCTCATTTAGACCATCATAAATAGGCATATTTCTTGCCTTTGATGACACACAGTGCAGCGACCGGGTCATCATGTTGCAATTTAGTGTAGTTACTTCATGTAACCGATTCTGCCAACGTTCTATTTCTTCGTCGGAATCCAAAGTGCAAGAAATCTCCCGATCCCATGTAATCCGTCCATACATGGTGGGATTCACCCAGTCTTGGTCTCACATAGTTATCTTATAGATGTAGTCCAGATCATCATCACTCTCATAATCACAAACTGGTTCCATATAGCGTGACCCTTCAGCAGGATCCAGGGGTATTTCTACGTGTAGTGGTTTCTTCTCAAATATCATCTTTCACTTCTTCAGATTGATTACCCCATTCATATCAGTAGCCCATTTAATTCCCAGGAGTGCAGGATAGGGATTACTATCATCCACAATCTCTATTATTTCAAAATTCGCCAGCGCACTCACTCCCTCAATGTCCATGGTCACCCCTGCAGTCACCCCATGGGGATGATTTTCTGTTGATTTGCCATCCTTAGCTGAATTAGAGACCATCACAGCGCAGGTCTCCCCATTCGCTCCCAAGTCCACTTTGGTAGGAAATTCGCATTTGACCCCAGGTCCAAAATGACCTGATCCATTTCATACTCTCCTATTTGTTTGGTCAGTTTCATCTCTCGTCCTGTCCTCGTTTTATGCTTGCCAATTTTTCGTACTGCGCATGGCTCACTCGGCACGGTCCTAGCACATCTATTGATGAGTTCTTGTAACCCTTTCATAGCCTTACTGTCACGCAGTAGCTTCATACAGGTTTCGAGGAAAGTTGTGAGCATAGATTGGTCCATCTCTGGCTCAGGCTTATCCTTCCTTCCTGAGGTGGAGGCCTCAGCGAAGCTCTTCTTAGCTTCCATGAAGGTTTCACAAGCGCACTCCAAGTTGAATTCAACCTCTTTTGTTGGGGCTTTACGAATTCATGTGCTATCTTCTGATTGTTTCCCTTTATCATCCCCTATCATGATCCCACTCTTGAGCACTATGTTTATGTTCGGATCCTCCTCATGTGGCTCAGACCTCATCATCTGTAGGTTCTAAGTCGATGAAGTTGGTAGCACCCCTTTTTCTCATATCCTAGCTATCAGTGTAGGGTAGTCTTCTATTTCATGATCAAACAACATGCAATACTTACACAATGGACACGTTGGATTAGTGAAATTGTGGGCATAGTGTCCTGGTCCTCTGCAATTGTAGCAAATCAATTGTCCTTGACCTCTAGCAGGTCCTCCTCCACCTCGGCCTCGTCCGCACCCCTGAAATCCGTCTGTGCCATCCTTGCATTTTAGTCAAGAGGCCACATTTCAGCCTGAACTCTGTAGGTGGGAGTTCTATCCATCATCAATTCATAGCTCCTACAAGTACACTCATCATGTCCTACCAACCTACAAAAGTTGTAGAACAACTGTTGCGGTGCTTGTAGATACTTCTGCAGCAAGTGACAGTTATCTGTGGCATGTTTTCTAGCTACCTAATAGATAGCACACCATAATGCAGGCCTTGCACTAGGTCTTGCTTGAGCTTCTGGCCTTAAAGGCATCGGTCCTCCCCCTATAAAGTAATTCACAAAGACAGGGCATTAGTCTTTGTCATGACCCTGACTCTTGCATTTCAAGCACCATACTTCCCCGCGTACCTCTGGTCGAACCGTCCTGTCCTGCTTCAGACCTTGCATCTCAAGGCACAAATTATTCAATGGCGCATGGATCTACTGAACTCCTAGATTAGGATCTTGCATCGGAGTCTCATGTAGTCTCATGGAAATCTCCAGGGCCTCTCCCTAATTTGTTATCTTCTGCTGCGATAGCACACTTCTTAAGTGTGGTAGTAGCGAAGCCACAAACCACACACGATGATGTCCACCTATCAAATTCATGTTGTCTTCACGGATTATACCTTTCAACCTATGATCTAGCTCCCAAGGCATCTCATCTAGTTGCATCACGATCTCTTTGAAACCCACAATCTATTGCGCCTCAGATTTAGGCCTGTGAAATTCCCTATTTAGTATTGCCTGGATGTCTGCTACTCCAACATTCAGGTTATCATTAGAGTACTTAATATACCAGGTTAGCACATGATCTTGCAGAGCACTAACCAATGTTACCTTCTTTATGTGATCATCTATAACACCTTGAGCTTCCCATATATCCCTCAAAATGAACTAGAAGTGGTCTGATTCCTCATTTCCCAAGCCTTTGAACAAAGGAAACTTCAATTTATTTTCTATACTGAACCGCGGTGGAGGTGGGGGTGGTTCGGGTGAAGTTGGAGGCAATGGCGGTGAATTTGGAGGTGGTGTGGGTGGAAGTGGTATTCGTGGGAATCCTTGTCTTATTAACTTAATAGTGCTTTCCAGAGAAACCTTCACTATCGAAGGTGAAATCAAGGGGCTATATTCTGGACCCCTATTTCCTTCGTTTTTGATAAATTTTTTTCTTCACGTAGTCCCGAACATCAAGGTAGCTAAATAACCCATTTTTCACACAACAACATTTTAATCCAAGTAGTCAAATATTTTATGTACTTACCTCGCAGTCCTTTGAAAAAGTGTCGCTCTGCCTTGCTATAGTTGACTGAGGTGTTGACCACGAATTCAGCAACAAATCCTCCTATTACACAATCGAGACAATTATCGACAGCGCGGGTGATCTTATCCTCCGATGCTTCCAACCTTCGCACTAGGTCTGGGGTCCACACAATAGGACCGCCAAGTTTCCACCTTCCTTGGCAATCTGCTAGCTTCAAAATCCATTCATATAGCTCAATTGGGAAAGATTAGAAAAATATCTCATGGATCTCTGTATACAAATACCGATCCAACCACTATTCCTTTGTCAATCGTGGGTTCTTGTTCTCCTATGCCGCAAATTCGTGGATTTTTTTATCCAACCAGTCTCCAATCTCCTTCTTAGTTGGATTCCAGTGATACGACATCACACGTCTCTTATGCAAATTCTAGTCCTGGCAACAAAACAATTTTTTGGCTCGAGGAGGCCTGACCCAGGTTCAACATTAGTTAGACAAACAAATCCCTACACTACTGGCCCTTTCGACATCATCCCATGGAACACGAATTGAAGTCTCACCCAAAGTAGTATGGGGGGATGTTGGAAGCAAGTTTCCACACCCAGAGATCGTTGTGATGTTGGTTTACTCTAGCTATACCTGCCTTCACACAGGTTGCTTAGCCCTCTGTTCCACCCTTCAGTTCCTTCGTGAAAGGGTACAATTGGATTTCGTGTAGCCCTAACATGCGGCTCAGGCACTTTTGCGTTATTAGGTCAATGAACTGCGATATCTCCCAAACTAGGCTAAGTGTATTACTTATCTTATCAATCGATCTTAGTTAGCTTCCTGTAAACAGATGTTCTTACTTGCGTTCTCTTAACCAAAACATTTACATACATTCACGCATCATATAAGCATTATAAGTGAAATTCATGTTGAAAATAGCAACAAGAAATGATAAAAATAGAGTCGAGAATATTCCAATTATAATTTATCCTTGAATTAAAATTATGAATTAAATTTGAATTTAGTCT
Organism: Pinus taeda; assembly: GCA_000404065.3. Classification (NCBI taxonomy): domain Eukaryota; kingdom Viridiplantae; phylum Streptophyta; class Pinopsida; order Pinales; family Pinaceae; genus Pinus; species Pinus taeda. The sequence continues at coordinate 125,024 of APFE031350269.1, forward strand.
CACCAGCTGCTTGAAAATAATTAATTAATTCATTATAGATTAATTAGTTGAAAAAATTCAAGTTAGAAGTCTTTCTGAAGTCATGCAATATTTATCCTTTAAATTAAGGAGATTATCCCTTAATGAAGGAGATAATATTGATTTATATTTTAGTTGTAATTAGTTAGCTCAATTTACTGAGTTAAGTCCAGTTAAATTAGCTCCAAATTGTTTGAGGAACTTGTTGGATACCTATACCAATAGGTTTCATATTTCATGATTGGCAAATTCAAAATGCCAAATATGTTCCATTTTGCTGCTACAAAGGTTTCATATTTGCAAGAAAAGACAAGGTGTGTATATGCCTGCATACTCATTAAAGTTTTGATGGATGACCCAACAGTCTAATCTGGATCATGCCATGTTTTCAATTTATGTTGTAGAATAGAGAAAGAAATCTGTCCAAACTGTTTAATCTTGGCAGATCAGTAGTTAGGCAGAGAAACTAAGGTTCCCAATTGCTTAATCTGGGGCCTTGGAAGAAATAAGGGTAGTGCTAGATAGGAAATGAAAACAAAAGCCAAGGAAAAGAAAAGGCACATAAAGGGTTTGCAAGCCTAAGTGCACCCTACAAGAAGAAATAAAAAATGTTAGGAAAAATAGTTGGGTAGGTAGATGGGGTTGCAGAAGTGGTACTTCTTCCAAGATCAACTTTGCTAACCATGTACAGGCAAAGCAACACAGTGGAGCATGACTAACTTCCCTTTTTCATTTTTATATCACTCATTACTAACACCCCCTTCACAAGTTGTGTACATAAGAGAGACTCAAGGCTTAGTGATGGTTCTTATGGCCTTTACAAGCCAAATTTCTTGTGCAAAAATCTTTTCATTTTGATCTACTCGTTACACTAAGTTGTTTTCAAGAAAACTTAGTCATATTGGTCCTTTTTTATATTTTCCCTTCATCCATATTAACCTCTAATCCTATTATGTAACTCCCTTATCTTACCCTTTCCCTACTAGTATTAACACCATGGTATATAAACCCCAAAGTTTGTATAAATATCCCTCCCCTTGGCATTATAGCCATATGGTCTTTTAAAAAAGGGATCAAAATGACACCTGGTCACTTTGATGAACCTCCTTGTCATCTCTCTTCCCATTCCAAGTCACTTCACTCATTTAGCCTTCATTTGCAAAGGAAGACCCTACAAAACCCCTTCTACCCATAACCCTTTTTTGAAATTGTGAAAAAACCCGAAAAAACCCATAAAACCCACTATTCCAAAGTTCTCCGCCCGAAATATTAAAATGAATATTTTAAACGGCTGGCGGGCCCCTTCCCAACCTGCACGACCCGTCGGAGGACCCGCCAGCCGTCCGATCTCCGCCGCCCAGATCTTACAGTGGGCGGTCAATCTCACTCCCCGACCTGCCGACCTTTAGCGTCCGAGGAAAGTGGTTTTGGGCCCCGTACAGGGACGCGTGGCAGGGGCTGGGGTTGTTTGGAGCCCCCCTCCCCGATACCGCCTTAGCCCCAAAGGTGGTGCGGGGAACCCACTTACCGCCATCCCGGTTACCACCCTCCCTCCTACGTCACGCTCACGACATCCTGACGTCACCTCACCTTCGCCCGCTCCCGCATCGCGTGGCCCTCCACACAGCCCTGCCACCGCATCTACCCACCACCGTGTCCTGCCACCCTGGTTCATACCTCAGCGCCACGTCACCTCCGTACCATGGGCCCCACCATGACGTCATGCTGACGTCATCGGCGGAAAAGTGCCAAATGCGCACTTTTTCCAAAATTCAACGTTATAAACGACCAAATGAGCCGTTTTAAGTCATTTTCATGCGTAAAGGAAGGAGCCGTTGTCAACCAGCTGCCGCGAAATTTGTCTTCCAGCCAACAAATTCAAGATTTCAACCGTTGCAAGTCCACAAGTCGACGGCATTAAGCCTTCACAGCCCAGCTCGCAAGCATCCAAGCTAGTTTTTCTAGGTATTTAGCCAGTTTCCTACTTCGCCCATGCATTTCAATTCTCTGTAAAAATTCACCATTAAAGACTGCCAAACTCCTGAATTCAGCTCTGCCCGCTACCTAAAGCAAGCTCAAGTAACCTGCACCGCCCCTAAACCCCATTTCGACAGTAGAGTGCTCGTTCCACGGGCTAAAAACCCCAAAATTGCCCTCGAGGTGCTCGGCATTGTTCCCTTTTGCCAAGTACAGGCCACCTGCATTCTTACCAGGAGAACCTCACTATCTCTGCACTTGGTCATTAGCAACTCACATCCCTGTGAATTTCGTGGCAAACGACAAAAGCCAGCTTGCATTATCCACTAAAGGAAGGACACCAGACTGTGTTAACAGTTGACCTGCAGCTAAAAGTCTTCAAGAACTTGTCAAACCATTACCTCTACCTGTACAGATTAGCTTCTATCATGGCATCTCCTACAACCTCATCCATCAGTGTGGCCTCACAAAGTCAAACAAATAAGGAGCTGGAGGCCTTGCCATTACTTGACAAGGATTGTCTCATTGGAGACTTTGAAGGAAACAGGGACTTCTTGCAGACCTTCAGTAGACTAAGGGAAGACTATAAGGATGGGCATGGTACACATGGGATTTGGGAGTCAAACCTGCCCTATTACTGTCTCCCAGCTGTGAATGTTTTCCCCGAAATCATTCACCTCTGTGCTAAACACTATGATGTCCAGCACAGAGCTATTAGCACCCCATCAGGGAGGATTCTCTTTTACATAAATGCTGAGTCCATAAACAAGATGTTACAGTTTGATCAGACAGAGTTGCTGATCCCATTCTCCATGAATTATTTGCTGGAAGCTGGTGACAAGATGACTAATGAAGAGCTGCAAAAGGTCATCAGGACCTTCATGAGACCTGAGTGCCAGACTACAGAGCCACCTCCTTATCTGAATGAACATTTCAATGATGTAGGCAGGCTGTTACTAGAGATGATAGCTTATGTGTTGGGATACCAAAACAGTGAGCATGTGGATAAAGCCATGCTAGTGTTGCTATCTGTTTACAGCCCATACCAACCCACTGCCCGAAAGTATAACTTTGCTAAGTTCATAGCCAATAAAATTCATGATCAGTTGACCAAAGTGGACAGACAGGGGGTCTTCAGATACTCAGCTTACATCTACCATCTGTTCATGTTTTATCATTCTGAAGCCTTCCCATGCTACATCAGAAGGCTAGATCATACAGGGGAGAGAAGATCTGTTATCTTCTGGACCTCAGTTTATCACAAGGTCCCAAATTCACCCTATACCTACTGTGAATTTGTTGACCAGTTTGTCCACCCAATCTCTTGCATGTTGATAAAGTCCCCTCCTCCCAGGATATCCAATGAGATAAAGAAAGCTCTGCAGCTTTCTAAGAATAATAAAATAGGTGACTGGTACCTATATGAACACCATACTGTATTCAGGGTCTATGGATGTGAGCTCTGTCCATACAGGCTCCCCAAATACGTACCTATGAAGTTGTTTGCCTTGGAGTATTACAGGCAATTGATTCAGTCAGACCTCACCCACTTCCATAGCTCCAAGAAAAAGGCTCACCTTAACTTCGAAAATGAAATGGGCCCCTTCATCATGAACAAGAAGGAAGGATGGGAAGCTGCAGACTTGATCCTTAAGGAAAATTACAAGCTGTCCTATAGCTTTCGATGGGTCCCTTATGACCCTCAAGGTTTCATCTCTGCTAGAAGAAATAAGTATAGGCTCCTAGCTATTAAGCATTGCCAATACCCACACATAGAAAAATATGCCAATTTGCAAGAATGGCAGCCGGACACTCTAGTTGAGGGCCTAACTGAGGAAGAAAGAATGCTTAAAAATGTCAAAGAGCTTGAGAAGACAATTGACCTAGATTATGTGCAGCAGGTACCCTTCAGACTGCCTTACTCAGTGGG
>APFE031350281.1:12878-32882 GCA_000404065.3 Pinus taeda
GACTCTAATGTGAAATATCTCATTTCTTTTCCTCTGATCATTATCATTATCAACAAAATGTGAAGAAGTACTTGTAGATGCTTTATAATCTTTACCTTTTATACCTGTAGTTGTAACTGTTGTCTCGTCACCTGAATCTGATCCCAAGTCCTTTTGAATAGAAACAACATTCTTCCACTCCTTACTCCCAAAATTATTAGGCTTCAATTCCGAATGCAATGACCAGCAGTGTACCTCATCATGGCATTCCTTCTTACAATGGGTGCATGAAGGTTTATCTTTCTTCACGGTGTTTGTTTTCTTCTCCTTCCATTTAAGTTTCTTCTTGTCTTTATTCTTGCTTTCAATAGGTTTGGATGATTTCTCAACATCATGGGTTACATTTTTACCTCTAGCTTCTAGATGAGTTGCTTGGACTGATACATCATCTAAGCTAGTTGGATTAAACATTAGTATGGTATGCCTCACATAACTATGAATACCACCTATGTATTTCAACAATGTCTCTGGTGAGTCCGATGATATGCCTAATGTTAAAGCTCTTTTATGAAATTCCTAAGTATAACTTTGAACACTTTGACCTTGTAATTGACGTAGTGTTTGCCAACTCATCATTGCTTGTTACATATAAGCCAAAGGATAATTTTTTTTTTTAATAGGAGAAACAAATTCATTCCAAGTTGAAATGATTTTACCATGATTTTTGAGATCTGCTTGTGTCTTGCCTTCCCACCATACAAGTGCAATTCCTCCAAGTCGAAGGCTCGCAAACTGGATCTTCTTCCTTTCTGAAACAAATTTCTGCACCCTGCAATACACTTCAATTTGTCTTATCCAATTATCAAGCTTTTTAGCATTAAGTTCTCCATCATAAATCGACAAGTCAAATTTTACATCTAATTTGATCAAAGAGGATTTCTTCTTCTTCTTCTTAGAAGGACTAGATTTATGAGAGGAAGATGATGATGATGACGATGATGGTGATGATGGAGGAGATGGTGCAGGAAGCATTTATCCCTTTCCCTTATCTTCTTGATATTTAAATGATGAAGTGCCTTCATCCTTTTTCTTCTTAAACTCGTGATGCATCTCTTCCACCATTGCACGTATTGTCATGAAACTATCGAGAAATTGAGATTCTGACCCAAGTGGGGTTTCATTTGTCATCCTTCTTTGTGAAAATACCCTTCCAATCTCTGGATTCGCCTCAAAAAGTTCACCTTCACCTTGTTCGAGCCTTAAACTAGTAAGCATTCAAATATTCACACAATCTTGTCATACCTTAGAAACCTTACTGCTCTGATACCACTTGATCCGTTAATGAAAAAGGTATTATAAAATTTTATGTGAAGTTTGCTTATGTTACTTAGTGCAATGGATCAAAAAGATTGCAAATAACATAAACACATAAGCAAATTGAAACATAAACATATGCATCAACACAACGACAATTTGATAACGAAGTTAACCAGACTTCCTGGCTACCTCTCCGGGTCCTTAGCTTCTAGTGTCACCGCTTTATTAGTTTTCAAAATGGTTTTACAGACATGAGCTAAAAAAAAAAGACTCAATTGAGAAAAAATGATCTCACCATTGCGTTCAGCTCAAAATTTCAAGTCAAACGAGTATAAACTTGCCCATATTTGGCCAATGTGATCTCTAGACCCCCTGGAGAAATCCAAAACTACCTTTGCCCTCTGTAAAACCTCTTCTGTCTGCACAATACCGCCTCGGTCTACATGCTGGTGGTTTTATTGGTTCGACACCTGCATAAACTTTAAATAAAATTTTGATGGCTTGGTTTACCAAGCTCCGCCCTTGGCATTGTGGTTATTCGACTGCGCGTGAAGGCATTGGTATATAATGTTTTGGTAGGTCGGAGGTTCGAAACCTCCTTCCAACCTTCCACCGTTGGTTATGTTAATACAATGTATATTATATATTTGTGGTGATATGTGATGTGGTTCCAGACTATATAATACTGATATATCCAAAGGTTTGACAGTTATGAGGTTGACTCCGACTGTCTGGCCTTTTTCCGAACACCTTCCTGCATAACCATAAATACCATATTATCAACTCCTATAATAAGAATCATGGTAGCTCATCCGGTGAGCTAAATCCGGTGAAAAATTAGCCATACCGGGAGGTTAGGGGTTCGATCCTCCCTAATCCCCAAAATTTTGGAAAATAGGTAATATTAGGCAAAATTCGGGCTGCCATGTGTCAGCCCCAGATTGGCCAATATTAACCAATCATACTGCGACACATCATCGACCTGCTAACATCATCCTGGACAAGTGGTGTACTCCCGGGATGACACATGTCCTCCTGACACCATCTTGTTGACTGCTGACCTATTGACTTTGAATTTTTCTGACTTTTGCCCTAATTTTCCTGAAAACTTTGACTGGCTCTAACTTCTTCATTTGGACTTGGATTTACGCGTTGTTCACGTTGTTGGAATCGTATTGACGAGCGCTTCGACTTGATTCTAATTTCATCTGCATTTGAAGACTTTGATCTGGAGGCAAAATTGGATCCATTTTGGATCATTATAAGCCAAGAGGAGAAAAGAGCTTGTGACGGATCACAAGTAAGCATATTTCCATCCTCCAATTTCTACAAGGAGAACTTTATAGTATTTTATTTATGTTGTTCTAAACCAGACCACTATGTATACGGAAGATACTTTTGTCCACAGTCATAAATTCTATATAACAAAGTGTTTCCAATGATATGTAAAAAGGGGATAACTTTTCCTGACACTCTGTTGGCTTAAGGGGGCCTGGCCCAGGTTCAGAGTTGTTTGCACCAACCAAAAAAACCCTAACTACTGTCCCTTTCGGCAACAACCTACATAGCACAGGCTGCAATCTCACCCGAAGCAGTATTGGGGGATGTTAGAGCCAAGTCTGCATCCAGGGACATGTGATAAGTGGTTCTTAAGGTCCGAAAATTCATATATGCCTTCGTGTAGATCAGTATCCTTCTAGGGCTCGCTATTGTAACTTGGGTAAAATGGCTTCTAGACCTTCACTAAGGTCTACTATCAATCTTTACAGACCCTAAACAGGAAAATTATCCACTTTTGCGCATTAATCAATAACTCTAGATCTGCCTTCGCGCAGATCTATCTGATTCAATAGAAAACATAGTAGAATTAACCCTTAACTTCACGAACACAGATAATTACTTCATTCATGCAGAAATAAGATAGATTGAGTAGTTTCGTGCAACATTTATTCATTATTCCATAGAAGATATATTATAAAGTGCCATATCATAACAGAAACAAAATCACAATAATGCTCAGATTGCAAGATAATTCTTCAAAATCAGTCTTTATTCATTTTCAACGTTCATATTACAGACTCTTTCACCCTACGCACTCAGTTGCAAGGGTCTGCGCACTCAACTGTAGACTTACTAAGGCCTCCTACGAACTCAGTTGCAAGAGCCTTTCCCTTTCGCCTAAGTACAAGAAGCAAATCCTTCCTGCCTTAGCACTAGCCAAAACCAATTTCTATCTTGACTTCACTAGTATTCGTTACTTCTTAGACTTAATATGACTCAACTATATATAGCTTTCTTCAATACAATACCATGGTTCACGGACCATGGGTGAGTCTCAAAACCGACCTATTTACTTACCCAAACAAGGGGCTAAGACCCATTTGAATCCTATCTCCCTGCGCGCTCCACATCCACATTTCACAGAGACTTTACATATTTTACAAAAACTTATACAAAAATTGGGTTAACTAACCCAAAAAATGACCCTAGGGATCCTATCCCAACAAGCTCCCAACACAAATATCATGACTCACCCTTGAGTCACTCAGTTGGCACCTCGATCTTGCTACGGAGACCACCGAGCTCGACCTGTAATACTGAAACTTCAACAGTGCTCTGCACTGCATCCTTCTGCGCTTCTTCTACCAATTTTGTTGTCAGGCCTTCTACTGCTTGGCACATTATCCTCTATGTATGCTGCAACAACTTTAGCTTGTCCTAAAATGATAGAGTAAGTTGGTAGGCTTCCTCTACCCATGATTGTAATCTGGCCTTTAGAAGGGCCTCTTTCCTCTATAATTCTTTCGTCTATGCTTGTAGCTTCTTTCCTTCTTGTAACTTCGCGAGGCGTTGCGCTAGCGCCAAAGTGCATGCAGTCACACGGACTTCATCATATTGGTGTTGTGTCTCCCTGACATCTGTCTTCAGCTTCTGTAGGTTCGAGTCCTCCTACAAGTTCATTCATAACTCCATGGCGTGGTCAAACAGCATTACAGAGTCTGTGATTACAGTATCCAATATGTTCATATCTTCCTTGATCGCTGCTCCACGTTGTTCTTGAACCTCTGGTGGAGTTTTTGGCTGCAACTTCAAATGCAACTCAGATATATTCATTTGGAAATCAAAAGCAACCTTTTTGAATTCATCCTTCGATGCACGTATTGCATCAGCCAGTTTCCTCACTTTTGCTGAAGCTTTGACATCCTCCGGGATGTTCAATTCTGGCACTGTCTTGCATGCCTTCTCTATCTATGTCTCCAGGCTCTGATGTTGTGCCTACATGAAATCCTTTGCCTTCAATTCCTACACTTTCTACGTGAACATTTGTTTGTTGTTGACCTTAAACTCACTTATGACCGTGAGGGCGCGTTGCTTAACAGGCTTCGCATCTAGTTTCAATGTGATCTTCATAACACCTAAATCTCTGACAATTCCTTTCAAATTTGAAAACTTTGTTGGGAATATATCCTGGTACTCACGTAGCAGCTCAACTACCTTATCAACCATATCTTCGTCCCAATATTTTCCTATCTTCGCGAAATTAGGTTCTTCTTTAGATCTAATGTTTACTTGTCAAATTTTCAACAGCTCTGATATATCCAGGTTTGCCACCTTCGATCCTTTGACTTCGTGCTATCCTTCTGTTTCTGGAATGGTAATATTTTGTGAATCGTCCTCTCCTTTTTCAACAATGACATTATAACATTCCTGTGAATGACGCAACTATGTACTCCAATCTGGTTGAGTCCATTCTGTTGGTTCCTTTGGTGTTCTGAATATAGCAGCTTTTATCTTCTGTAGTGCCCCATCAATGATTTCAAACCCATCCGCAAAGCTAAAGGTCAATAGAAAAATCTCCCTTAAAATGTCCCATTCAGCCCTGCCATGGCGAAGCTCCGTCTCCAGATACTAGTTCATTGGGATGGTATCTAACGTATGACAGAAAATATGCACCCATTCTAGTTGTGTTTTTGTTCCCCATACCTTATTCCATTGTGTCAAATGATTGCACGAATCATCCTTACCATTGTATTTTTCTGTCATTCTAGTATTAACATATCCAAATCTTAACTTCATCATTCTCCTGTATTCTTTCCATCCAACAAAGTTCTCCTTGTGCATACCCCAACAACGAGAAGGCCTAGCACACAATGTCAATTCCAATGCTTGGAAATGATGCTCTTCTGGTACTTCCCTTTCAAAGTCATCCAAAAATAAATCCACATCATTCAAACCATCATAATGTGGAATATTTCTTACATCAGTTGAGACACACCTCAATGATTTGCTCAGTATATTGCAACGGAGTGTAGATACTTCATGTAACCGATTTTGCCAATGTTCAAGCTCTTCATCTGAATTTGAGGTGTAGGAGCTATCCCTTTCCCACACAATTCATCCATCGGATGTGGGATTGATCCAATATTCATCTTGCATTGTTATCTTGTATATCTGATCTAGCTCATCGTCACTTTCTATATAATCATGGACAGGTTCGGTATAACACGCTCCTTCTGCAGGATCTAGCAGCACTACAACCCTGACCGACTTCCTCTCAAACGTCATCTTCCGCTTCTTCAAGTTGATTACCCCATTCATATCAATAGCCCATTCAATTCCTAACAATGCGGGGTATGGGTTACTATCATCCACTATTTCAATGACCTCAAATTCAGCCAACTCACTTGCCCCTTCAATGTCCACCGTTAAACCATATAAGCATCCCATTGGAATAATCTTCTGTTGATTTTCCATGCACAATTGAATAGGGGACCACTGCAGCACAAGTCTCCCCATACTTTCCCATGTCTGCTTAGGAAACACATTCGCATCAGACACAAGATCCAAGATGATTTGGTCCATTTCGTATTCTCCTATCTGCACGGTTAGCCTCATCTCATGCCCCGTGCACATTTTATGTTTACCAATCTTTCTTGCTGTGCATTGTTCAGAAGGGGTATTTTCTTTATTATCGCACTTGTTTATTAGCTCTTGCAACCCATCCACTACTTTCTGGTTGCACCGTAACTTCATACAAGTCTTCAGGAAAGTAGCTAGTATTGAAGGATCTACTTCTTGTGTCGCACTAGTCTCTAGTGTTTTCTCATGACTTCCTAAGGTGGAGGCCTCAGTGAAGTTCTTGTTTGCTTCCATGAAGGTCTCCTTAGCTCGATTGAGATCAAAATATACTTCCTTCTCAGCAGCCTCGTGCACCCATCCGTCTTCTTCAGGTTGCTTACCTTTATCTGCACTAGTTGTCATACCACTTCTCAACACGATATTTATGCTCTGATCTTCTTCGCAGGGCTCAGACCTCATCATCTAGATGTTCTACGTAGGCTGTTGGGGCTACACCTTCTTTTCTTGCAACTTTTCCATAAGGACGGACATTCCTTTATGACATGGTCAAACTGTCAACAATACTAACATGAGGGATGCATGGGGTTTGAACAATCTTGCACAAAGTGCCCTGCTTCGCCATAATTATAGTAGATTACTTTCCCACGCCCTCGTCCTAGTCCAACGCCTCTTCCTTGTCCTCGGCCTTGGAATCCTGTGCGCATTGCTCTTGCTCCTGGATCCTGAGGTCAGTTCTCTACTTGCATTTTGTAGGTAGGGTTCTATCCATCGTCAGCTCATAACTCCTACTGTGGTGTTCATCATGTCCTACATACTTACAAAAATTACAAAACAATTGTTGAGGGGTCTGTACAAATTTCTGTAGTAAATGCTATTTATCAGTAGCATGGTGTCTTGTAGCTTGACAGATAGCGCACCACAGCGTAGCTCCCGTGCTCTTCCCAATGTTATTTCTTGGTTTAAGGGGAACAAGCCCTGCCCCTATAATGTAGTTCTTATAGACTAGGAAATGATCCTTATCATGTCCATGGTTCTTACATTTCAAACACCAGATCTTAGCGCGCACCTCCAGCTGAGCTTCCTTTACTTTCTTTAGGCTCTGTAACTCTAAGTGCAAGCTTTCCAGCTGTGAATGAATTTTTTTCACTACCAGGATCGCATCCTAGATAGGTGAGGCATCCAAACTCATCGCGATCTCCAAGGATTACACTTGCGTTTTTATCTTCTGTTGTGATAGAGGTATTCTTAAATGAGGCAAGAGCGATGCTATAAACTAGCCATGATGCTAGGAATATGAGATTATCATATTGGCATGCTTAATTAGGCACTTCAACCTCTGATAAAAATCCCAAGGTGTGTCATCTATCTTCTGTTGGATTTCCTTAAATTCAATTAATGATTGTGCCTCTAACTTAGGCTTACTGAACTCCTTGTTTAAAGCTAGTTGTGTATCTACCAACATCGCGTTGGGGTTATCAATGCAATACTTGATATACCATGTTAAGGCGCAATCATGTAAGGTCGTAACCAGCTGTGATTTCTTATTATTATCATCTATAATATGTTGTGTTTTCCAAATAGCTCCTGTGACAAAGCAAAACTGTTCTGGATCTTCGGTCCTTGTTCCTTTAAAAATCAACATCTTCATCACATTTTCCATGTTGAATGGTGGAAATGGAATTGGAGTGGATGGATGAGGTATCCTCAGGATACCCTGCTTAATCAACTGAACTACCCTTCGCGGCGTAGTCAGAACTTTCCCTTCGTCGTCGCTTGAAGGGGGTTCAATGAACGGACTATATTATGGGATGGATCCTCCATTTCTTCTAAAGAATCTCCTCCTTCATGTAGACCCAAACATAAAGGTAACCACATAACCCTCTTTTCACATAACAACATTTTAATCCAAGTCTTCAATGATTTCAAATACTTAACTCATGGTCCTTTAAAGATCCTTCGTTCTGCTTCACTATAGCTGATATTTCTATTGATTGCGAAATAAGTCAAAAAACTTCCCAATATGTGATCAATCTAGTGGTCCACAACCCACGTGATATTTCATTCTAATGCTTCCAGATGTCACACCATTTTAGGAATCCACACTATAGGGCCTTCGAGCCTCCACATCTCTTGATTATCATCCAATTTAGACAACCACTCGTATAGTTATTCAGGGAAGAAACAGAAGAACGCGCTGGTCTCGTCTATGTACAAAAATATCTGCAACCACTGCTCCTTGGATAATTTAGGGCTCCTGTTCTCCTAAGTTGTGAATGCATGCGATTTTCGATCAATCCACTTATCAAGATTTTTCTTCACAGGAAACTATTTATCACACATCTCTCACATAGATCCCAGTCCCGACAACGGAACCATTTTTAGATTAAGAGGGTCTGACCCAGGTTTAGAGTTGTTGCACCAACTAACAAAACCCTAACTATTGGCCCTTTTTGAAACAACTTGCATAGCATAGGCTAAACTCTCACTTGCGGCAGTATTGGGGGATGCTAGAACTAGGTTTCTACATCCAGGGACATGTGATAAGTGGTTCTTAAGCTTTGATAGTTCAGATATGCCTTCGCGCATATCAGTATCCTTCTAGGGCTTGCTACTGTAACTAGGATAAATGGCTTCTAGACCTTCGGAAGGGTCTACGATCAGTCTCTGCAGACCCGAAACAGACAAATTATCCACTTTTGTGCATTAATCAATAACCCTAGATCTACCTTCCCGCAACTATATCCGATTCAGTAGAAAACATATCAAAATTAAACCTTAAATTTGCAAACATAGATAATTACTTCATTCATGAAGAAATAAGATATATATTCAGTAGTTTCGCGCAACATTTATTCGTTATTCCATAGAAGACATATTATAGAGTGACAGATCATAACATAAACATAATCAACAATAATGCTGAGATTGCAAGATAATTCTTCAAAATCAATCTTTATTCATTCTCAACGTTCAGATTACATACTCTTTCACCTTGCGCACTCAACTACAGGGGTCTGCACACTCAACTGCAGACTTACCAAGGCCTCCTACGCACTCAGTTGCAGGAGCCTTACCCTTTATCCTAAGTACAGGAAGCAAAGCCTTCCTGCCTTAGCACTCACAAAAAACAACTTCTATCTTGACTACACTGCTATTCATTACTTCTATGACTCAACTATGTATATCTTTCTTCAATACTATACCATGGTCCGCAGACCATGGATGAGTCTCAAAACTGACCTATTTACTTACCCAAACAAGGGACTAAGACCCCTTTGACTCCCATCTAGCTGCGCGCTTCGCATCCACATTTTGCGGAGACTTTACATATTTTACAAAAACTTATACAAAAATTGGGTTAACTAAACCAAAAACTGACTTGAGGGACCCTATCCCAACACACTCTCAAAGGAAGAGCATAATGTTGTTGTTCATGCCCAATCACTATTGCTTCTAATCTTGTGTCAATTGTGTCTTTATTTCTAAAACTTTGAGGAGATTTTCTCTTTGTTATGGAACCTTTACACCTTCTAAAAATGGAAGAGTAATTTTTAACTTATTAAGGTCATCAAAAATGTTGTAACTCATTTTCGAAATATTTTTCCCTTTATTACTTTTGTGAAGGATCTATCTCAATTTTTTGGAATTTGCTTTAGGAGAATTATTTTTGGGGCCAAAAAATCCACCTTGAAATTTTTCCGATTATTGAGAAACCGGAAAATTTTCGTTAAATTTATTTTCTTGTTCTCTTGTTTGAATCACATTCTTTCCTTTCATATTAGAAAATTGTTTCTCTCATAATATGAACTCTATTTTTTAACCCCAAGGGTTATCTCAATTGGTTTAGACCCCATCGTTAAAGCACCTTTGTTATTGAGAGGTCACAAGTTCAATTCTCTCAACACTCTCGAGGTTAGGCTCTATGGTTGAGCCATCAAGAAATGATCCATTTGGGTAGATCTTCTTGGTACAAATATTTCATGGACATAGTGATCCAGTGGATCAGTCAAGTGCTCAAAAATGGAAGTGTTCAAAAGTGCTCGAAACTTGTGCCAAAATGTAGAGCTTTCTACCCTGAATCCAACGCACTTGAATCTCTCAAAACTAACATCGTATGCTCAAGATATCACATTGTGATCATTTTCCTGAACGGGTAAAAATTTTGCAGGTTGCTGACTGGACTGGTGACTTGGTAATCTATACAACTGAGTTACCAGGCTGACTGAGTGTACCATTGGGCCAATCAGGTGATGACAAGTGGCCTCTTATGGTTTGTACATATGGGAAAATTTGATTGGTTGTTGTTTTTGAAGTGGAGCAATGGGAGCGTGTCATATGGCACCTCCAGGGTGCAACAAAATTTTGTTTGGTTGGCGAGAGGTCCAAGCGAGATCGAATCCCAACGTCAAGCCTACAAGTTCTGCACTCTACCATTTCTCCTGCAAATGGTTCTTATTAACCTATGTTCCAAACTTATGTATAAATTTTATGTTGAATTCCATTGGGGGAAGGGGTCAGGGATAAGCCCCTGACCCTTGGTTAGTGCATCCCATAGAACCACCATAGAGTAACGACCAAGGGGCTCAGGCCTTAGCCGCATCTCATAGTCATCATCGCATCATAGAACCAAGTGCAGGGTGTTTAACAAAGCCATTAGTTAAGGGTTGGTGTAAAGCACCAACCCATAGCCATATGTCAATGCATCAGACTGTGGGCAGATGGGAATGGAGCCATGCAGATAGGGGTGAAATCGTAGGGTCGATCCTAGGTCCTGTGTCACTCCGTGGAACCACCGACGAATGGATAAGGTGCTACATCGGTGGAGTCAGTTTGTTAGCTCGACTCTCAGCCTCATCGAACAACGTGACCAAGAACCCAGGGCAAAAGGCATAGAGTGGTCAGGGTGATAGTTAGCCTGGCCTCTGGCCACATGGATCGATAAGACTAAGAGCGAGGCCAAAATTCAGGCACAAATAATTATTGGGAAAACTAATTGTTCAACAAAATTCACCTTTTATGGAAAAAATCCCATCGACGCCAAGCAAAATGGTCACTTGGTGGTCTCCAAAATGACAAAAAATGTAGGATGGTTAGCCATAATTGCCAGTTTATATATCAGTTAGTAGCAAAAACTCCTGTGAGATAACTTTATAAGTTTTTAGCCAATTTGAGCCCAAAAAGAGACCAACATGGGGTTTTTGGGTCGTATGGAGCCATTGGAGACATTATTTTTTCATTCTGAGCACTGTAAATCCTTGAAATCATAGATTTGAGCACTTAATCAAAGAGGCCCAACATTGGAAGCTGGACTACGAGATGTAGCCCAGGGGGGTGAATTTCTTTATCATTTTATTGTCTTATGTTGTTGTGTATGTTATATTTGTCTCTTATTTTATGTTGAAAACTGAATTTAAAAGCCATTAATTTATGTACTTTTTCATATTGATCCATTGCCTAAAAGACATAAAAATTTACTCGCAAAATTTTCATGAACCTTCAAGTTTGTAATACAGATTAGTTTGGTATCAGAGCTCAAGGTTATTTTGAAGGTTTAATTTTGTTTGCAAGTGTTTCTGATGCTTACAAGGTTGAAGCTGAAAAGAGGAGGAGTTCTTGAAGAGCCAAATCCTCAAGTGGGTTTAAGGAAGCCACACATACCTCAAGCTTCACGAGTCATGGCACATGAAGAAGGCCATGAGATGATGTTTGGGGATGAGAGAAATTTCAGAAAATATTTCTTTGAAATGTCTGAAATGGTGAAAGTTCTATTTGAAGAGACAAACACAAGGTTGAAAGGAGAGATCTCAAATCCTCCAAAAGGTAATGGAGGAAATGGTGATAAACCACCACCTCTACCTCCACCTTTTCCTTCACCTCCATCTTCACCCTCATCTTATTCTACTTCAACCCCTTCACATAATCCTCCAAGAACTCAAAAAGGACACGTTAAAACACCTTTCTTAAAGCTTGATGTCAAATTTGAATTTCCTATGTACAATGGGGAAGTAAATGCTAGGAAATTGGATAATTGGATTCATCATCCTATTACATGATTCAACAAATTGAGGATGATTCCACTGAGATCCAACTTGCTTCTCTTCGTTTGAAAAGTGCAGCCCTCATATGGTGGTAGACCAAAACTCAAGAGGATTTAAAGAAAAGATAATTTCTTCTTGGAATGATTTCATAGTTGCATTAAGGATACAATTTTATCCATTAGCATATATGCAGAAAGAAATAATGGACTGGAAAAACTTTAGACAAGAAAAAGGTATGAGTGTTCAAATTTATACCCAAGAGTTTAGAAGAAGAGATCTCATTTTGGGTGTAGATTTATCCTCTCAAGACACCCTCCTTAAATAAATAAGTGGTTTACATAATTATTTGAGGCATACAATTCTTATGTTTAACCCTACAAATCTAGATGAAGTTTGTGTAGAGGCGACTCATTTAGAAGCAAGAGGGAAAAATGTTCCTTAAGAGATTAGCAAGAATCCATTCAAGAGTGGAGAAAAAATAAAGGGGAAGTTCAAAGGCAAGGTTAAAAAGAATGTTACAATCAAGAAAGAGGGAGAAAAACTCACATTTGAGCACAGTTCAAAATAAGGCCATGATGAAGACCATTGTTGGAAACTTCACCCAGAGTTGAGACCCAAAAAGTTTAACAACAAGGGGAAACAAAAGACTGCTGCAACAACTCAACATGATTTAGGATCTGATTCTGGAGATAAAACCAAAATTGCAACCATGTGATTGAAAGTTAAGGATTCTATTGCAAGTACTAGTTCTTCTAGCAAGCCTATTGAAACTAAAAATGAAAAAGAAATAATTGAGCTTTTCCATATTAGGGTCATAACAAAACATAAAAAAGTAGATAATATGTTTGATAGTGGATCCCAATCCAGCCTTATTTTAGAAGCCATTGTCAAGAAACTAAATTTGGAAACCATTCCTCATCCTAAACCTTATCATTTGGGTTGGGTGTATGACAATGCAAAATTGCAAGTAACATGAATATTCACACTTAAATTCACCATCACTACAAATTTTATTGATGAGGTAGAACTTGATGTAGTACCACTTGACATATGAGATATTCTTTTGGGAAGCCCATACTTATATGATAGGAAATCCATCTTTCATCACCATGAGAACAAGTGCCATTTGTTTAAAGATGGGATTGAGTATATTGTTAGAGCACATTGCAAGAAATTGAATTTGTCTCTTGTGAATTTTGGACAAATGAAGAGGCTTGTTAATGCTAGTAATAGTTTTGTATTGTTCATGATTAAACCAAATATGATACTAAAAGGGAATCATTCTAAGGATGTGATGCAAAAATTAAATCTAATTTGATTTAGGTTGTTAACACATATGATAAGATGTTTAAGACATAAAACTTTACTTGCAAATTTTCCATAAACATTCAAGTTTCTAATATAATCATGTAGTGATCACTAATCCCTGGTGATCCATATCTATTAACTTTAAGGATGCATACATAATTACATATAAAAGAGAATATTAATCAAGTAAATTAACACATGAAAAATAAGAAAAAATAATAAAGCAACCATGATATCAAAGGCACATAAAGGATTTTATTACAGAGTTCATCCAATGTGGGCTATAGCTCTAGGTCGTGCTCAAAGTGGGGAGGCCTTCTTTCATTAAATGGAAGAAAAGAAATAACTTACAAGAAACTTTACAAAAATGACCCTTATATCTCTATTGACGGTGTTGGACCCCCCAATATGTCAGGGGATCTCCCCAGTAAGAAGTCCCAACTAGACCTCAGGCCATTTGGAGTAGGAGTCCCAACAATGGGTAGTAAAGCAACGCCTTGACTACAATAGCACGCAAAGGTAAGTGTGATATCTTTGTCGGAAGCAAGTAAGTGACCTTGAAGCGAGTTAAGTAAGATGCTTGGGGGTTCTATCACGTGGAGGGGAAAAAGAAGTGTGTCCCTTAGAAGCCTGTAATAGTACACAACTTGAAAGAAACACATAAGATGGAGAGTGGAATAGTCCACAATCCAAAGTGATGGGTTAAAACAACAAGACGTATGCAATGAGATTCATACAATTTCATACAAAATAGTTCATACACAAATGCGTAAGTTAAATAACATACATTTACTAAAGTAACAAGAATAGTGGAACATTACAATCAACACCACCTTCTCCTCCAAAGAGATGTACTCGCTCTGCACTGTGGAGAAGCCGAGGCTTGTCACAATACTCTCCAAGCCTTCTCTAAGCAATGCCTAGCCAAAGGATTGGCTCCCAAAAATCCTGTACTATGAGTTATGAGGTTCTGTGGGACAAAAATAGGCTCGAGTCAGCCTGATAAGACAAACAACATCAATCAGGGTCTTGGGGAAAGACCAACTTGGTAACCTCCTCACAATGGTCTTCAGTGACAAACTGATACCAAGCTTGGTACTATGCTATTGTGTCCCCATACTATTTGGTGACATCCTTGTCAAAGCGGATCCTTGCCTCCATGGCTTCCGGGTATATGGTTATGAAACCTCTGTTCAAGTCATCCTAAAGCATGCACAACACTGTATTGAGTGTGGTTGGACCACCGATGTACTTCTGCATGTTATTTCCACTGAGATGAAAGTCATCGTTGGTGGCTTCTCGTGTCAACTTCTCTATGTACTTGTCGACATCCAGCATGACTTGGTTCTTCCTCATGGCTTGGGTGAGGGTTCAGATGGAAGGGATCTTGTGTGTTTGCACTATGACATCCAGACTCATGAAAAACCATGCATAAGAAGCCTCAATGCTAATGATGAGCAGAGGGAGTTGCTCATATTTTTGGATCAACATCTGAATCCGTGATTTTTCTAGCTCAACCTGTGGCTTCATCCTCTTGTGCAATTAAAGCGGGGATCCCTTGTACCTCATTGTCTATTCCTACATGTGTGTAATAGCAATGTGAATGTCTTTGAGAGTTTGTGTTGTCTACGCGCGTGTTGCTGAAATCTGTATAGATGGACAACTGCTTTGTGCACGGTGACAAATCTACTATAAATTGTCTGCATGGTGGTCTCCAAAGTTGATATCTCCGCCAGTATTGCTTTCTTCATTTCCACCATAGTGGATACTACAGACTGCTCTGTTCTCTACTTAGCCTCTTGCAAGTCCTTCACCATCTAATCATTCTTTGCTATTGAGAACTTTATTGTCGAACTTGTGGCTTCTTCATAAGCCTTAGAAGCCTCGACCATGGAAACTGGATGTCTTCTAACGTCTGGTACAATCACCCTTTCTTCTGTGTGTGCAGGTGATGTATGATCATCCAAGAGCTTCTTTATTCGTGCTTGTACAATCCTCTGTTGTGACATGTCAAATGCCAGATTGTACACATCTCTCTTTGCACCATCGTTAAGGAGAACAACTTCTCTTTGCTCGCTCGGAATTGGTCATGATTCTGGAGGTGGTAGAGACTATGGTGTGACCTTGGATGCCTTTGGCATTAGATCAATGTCTTGGTCCTATAGATTTTGTTTCATCTCCATGTCTTTTGCCTCAACCAATTGCTCAACCTGCTGAGAAGTTCCCGAACCTACACCTGCTCACCCTCTTCTTCATCTACAGGTTGCTCTGCGTATTCAACCTATATATGCACAGTTTTCTCTGTCAGTGCCCCTTATCCTTCTTCCTTTTCCTGCTTCTGCATTTCTTCCCTTTTTTCCTCATGAGTTTGTGTTCTAATTTCAACTTCTTCTCCAAATCTACTCTCTCACCAAGAGGATATGCTCGGAACTTGTAGCTTTTCTCGACCTCTACACTCTTGGAAATCTTCCTCTTGCCTTTTTCTTGCACTAGTTTGCTGCTTGTTATTGTTGTTGTTGCTTCCTGTGGTGCTACTACCTACAACGTTTCTTTCCATTCTACCACTATGCTTACTAGTTCATTGAGCCTAGAGGAATTGTAGAAATACCTCCAAGGATCTTCCTATGGCCAATGGTATGCCCCGTGGATCCATGGGTAGTACACCTTCACACAGTGGTTCTTGCATATGCAATGGGGATCATATGGATTGAAGCTCTTGGTCCCAAACCCAAACTTCTTCAAGTCCTCGGCCTCGAAATTCACTTATTTCAAGGTACAGATCTTGTACAGACCAATTCACAAAGGAAGAGTGGGCCTTGGTGCATCCTTCCTCCTATGTAATCCTGATGATAACCCTGTGGAAATGTGGTATGAAACCTCTTGCATGACCAAATTTTCCATGGAAAAATTTAGTAACTCATGCAGAGGCTTCTCCACGCCAAACATCATGTTGAACGTGCTACTAAGTGAGGCATACCAATCCACAATGTTAAGAAATGTCTGCATCGCTTCTTGGGACATGCAAGGTGGATCTTGTTCGAATATCATCATGTACAACGGGGTGATGAAGTCTTCAGACAACTTTTCCATGACTCCTTGGCAACTGCACTTAGAGAGAAACTTGCAATAGATGTTCAAAACATCATCTAATGGTGTCCATGTCCAACCCATGCCAGGGAACTAATGTTGGGCATAGATTGCATCAAGCAGGTACGAAGACATAAATAATATTTCTTGTCCATCCTTAGGCGGACTCTGGGCATTAGAAAAATGCACTTTTAGTTGAAGAGCCAACATGTTTGACTAGTTAAAAGGCCTTCCTTCATTTTCCACCTGATCTAACATAATAACCCAACTCTGCAAGAAGGTCTCTATGCTCACTTGACCATACAAGCGACATGTGAAGATGACCAAGAGTTGGTAAGACTTCCTGAGTGACTTCATCT
This sequence comes from Pinus taeda, assembly GCA_000404065.3. Taxonomy (NCBI): domain Eukaryota; kingdom Viridiplantae; phylum Streptophyta; class Pinopsida; order Pinales; family Pinaceae; genus Pinus; species Pinus taeda. The sequence goes on from APFE031350281.1 coordinate 29,827, forward strand.
TGTAGACCTAGTTGGGTGTCATCCTGAACTTAAATGGTTCTTTTACCCAATACTTCATGATATCTCTAGTGTTTACATTGTTGTTGGGAGTGAAGAACAGTGCATCCATGTGGTTCACCGGCTATGGCAAGTGATACATTTGATGGTATTTTTCCGACCTAAAGGTGGGAAATTGTATCCCACTAATATTGCTCAATGTCATCATCTTGGGATTGGTATGTGAGACAATCTAGTGAATGATATCCGCACACGGGAAATGAGGTACTTGCATGCAACCCTATACAAGCCCTACTTGTGAATGTTGACATAGACTTGCCAATCTTCCAGATCTGCCTTGAAATTGCCTGCAAATATGTCTTTTATTTTTTGCCATGTGATCTTCATTTCCTTCTCTACGAACAACTGCGTGTCTGCATATATGGGAAAGTTCATTGGCACCTGTTCAACTGTGTCTCTAGTTCTTCTCTCTACAGTGTCCTTTAATCCAACTCTCTTGGAAACCATGATGCCTATACTACTGAGAGACTGCTCAAAAAATGATGTACCTGGAGATAGAGTAGACACTCAAGACAAGAAAATGTCAGCTTAAAAACAAAATTCACTTCAAGGATTGATCATGCAACAAGATGGGTGACTATTGGGAAATATTTCACAATTGTGAATCTCAGAGATTAGGGACAATTAGCTAAAATTGCACATTGCGCAATCCTAGCTACCAGTGAGAGGTCTGCTGACTGGAACTGTGCAGAGCACAATCCAGTTGGGCTTGTTGTAGATTGGAACTGCACAATGTGTAGTTCAATCTAGCTTGCTTGCTGGTTGGGACTGTGCATTGCGTAGTCCTAGTGGGGAAGACTAGGCACTGTCTCCCAGAACTGCTTAGAGCACAGCTGGAGGCCAGTGTCAGGCAACTTCTGCATAATTCCTGGAGCCAAGGTAGAGCCTTGAGTTCTAGAAATACGTAGTGCGTGGTGGGAGAAGAAATATTCGAGCAAAGGCAACCCAGACTCTGCCCAAGGGAAACTTGAAAACTAGTAGATTTGAATTCATGAGTGAAGGATGGTGCATATAGGAGTGAATGATCATGCATGCAATCAAAACCAATGCAGGAGTCATTCAAATGGATGAACAACAAAGTTGGTAGGGAGAGTCATCACAACGATGACTGTTAGTGCAAAAACAATGTTATACATGTGACACTCAAGAAGGACAATGAAAAACTTGAAACAACACTTCTACACGTTAAAAAAAACTAAAACACCAGCGGTCGTTTAGTAAAACATGCAAAACAACACTCACACAAGATAAGGAAACAAAAGCGATAGAAAGAGCAACAAAAGACTTGAAAAAAAAAATTACCCGAAAAAGTTGCGTCGACTATGCGGAAGGTTCCTAGATGCCTCAGGAATGCCAGCGATCCAAGATCGAATGTGTAGAAATAGTTTTGAGGAATTCATTAAATAGATTTGGTGGATTTAGGGTTTATGATGTGCATACAAAAAATCTAGGAAAAAGCGAAAAGTGGAAGGGAGTTTCAAAAATTGACTTGAGTGTAAATCTCAGTGCTAAAAATATATCCCTATTTTTTAGGGATCCTTTTTGCTTTTTTGGGAAAGGATGTTATGCATGCATGGATAAATTGCATAGTTATGATGGGAATCAGGCAACTTGCCAACACATGCAGCAGACAGTGGCTGAAGGAATGCTTCTACACAGTTCTTGGGCTAAATGGCTCTAGCCGCCTCTCATGCTCTGTGCAGTTTCCTGGCTGAAGAAAAGTTGTCATCTAGGACCACACAGTTTTGGAGCCTAAGATCATTGCCTAGATGTTCTGTGCAATTTTGAAGAGTACAACTAGCTACTAGGTTGCTATGCGCAATTCCTGAGAGCAAGGCAGGTTGCCCTCTAGGACTGCGCAGTTTTCCAAGATAGTGTTAGAACTAAATGTAAACCAAGTCACGGGGTCAGCTTGTGGTTAGTCATCAAAGCAAGTAAGCGAACAGAAGCTGCAAAGTGAAAGATAAACTTGAATGAAACAAAATTACTTCAGCAATACAAGACAAGTAGCTAAGATTTTGAGGAGGGAGGCTCCAAAACAAAGCAAAGAAAATTTTTTGGAGGGTGGTTGTAGCTACTACAACATTGGCGACACACTGGTAGAAATCCAACTCTCTGTATGGACCTTGTTTCGTGCAAAGTGGGTCTAACTCCTCTAGAAGTATTGTTCAATTATTTGATCATCATGGCTACTTCACTAGATTGTGTTAAAGACATAGTCCCTGCCATTCTCTTGATCGGTCGACACACATACCATGCCAAGTCAAATGAGTTTTTTCGATTGGGAAGAGGGGTATATTGATGCAAAAATAATATAATTCTCAGAGTTTTAGTTTGATCTCTGATGTTGCTCCATTGCTAGTAGACCTGGATAGTACCCTGATCGGTTGACTTTAGGAACACAAGCATCGCTCTACTACCAGTGAGCTTGGACAGTACCCTGATGGAGTTACTTGCTTCACCTCTCTGCATAGGAAGCCTTTGTCTTCTTTCTCTTTTATTTTTTATTTTTTATTTTTTTTTCATTTTCAGAGAACTGTGCATATGCACCTATTTATTTCATGAGGTGGAAGAGGGATCCCGACTTATTGAGAGCGTATGAGGTTGTTCCTTCAGAGAAGAATGTTATATATACCTCTGACATACTTGTTAAGGTTTTCCCCCTTGTTGGGTTGTGTTATATTCTTTTCACGATTAGCCCAAGTAGTTAAACCGAGGGTTAGAAGGGGGGTGGAGCCCCCCCTTTGTTGCACCGGGTGCAGTGGGGGGTGGTAGCCTCCCTTTACAGGGTCCGGGGTAGTGCCCCGCGGAAAGTTTTTTGGACCCTATATTAGGTGGGTGGACCTACCTATGGTTTTGTGCATGGATTTCGCACATGGTTTTGGGTGTGAAGGTATTTGTTCCATGGTACTTTTTATAGATTTGGTCAAGGGAACTACGGTTATGTTCTAATCCAGGGTTGATGGATTTGGGTTTATGGATGCTTTGACATGTATATA